>APFE031518871.1:406199-457798 GCA_000404065.3 Pinus taeda | reverse complement strand
CACCTTCCCAGTGTAAAGGGTGCGATGCATACTAAATGGCCCCTCTGTAGGGTGCGATGGTTGGGAATGGACAAATGGTAGGGACAAAATGCGAGGTGGAAGATCATGGAATCTTCCAGAAGCTTCCCCTCTGACACTTGTCTCTCTGTTTTCAACTAGGGATGAGTAAGAGATCATCATTCTCCAAGTGGAATCAGGAACTATCAGAGAGACGACACTAATCAAGACCCCAGAAGATGACTCACCCCCCTACAATCATCTATATATGGATCCCTCATCATAGAGATCCAGAGGCTGGAATATTGTATCTTGTAGAGAAGTGTTGTTGGTTTTCTGGTGTAATTTCATAGTGTTGGGTGATCTAATCTTTACTTGAGGTGAAGAAGGGCTTTCTTGCTGGAGGATGATGTTGGGTCAGAACATATGGTTGTAATCCTCTTGCTACTATTGATCTTAATAAAGATATTCAAGTTTTCCCCCATATTCTTGTATGTTTCATTATATATGCATTTGTATGGTTAACTCACATCTGGTCCTGTGTTATTTATGAATATAGATCTTTGTTCTTCGATAGTAGTATGCTGCTGTGATTCCACAGGTGCTCTTTGAAGCTGGGCAGACAAAGCAGAAACGGCAGAGCTTTATCAGGAAGGAGAGGAAATCAAGCGCAAGACTAAGGTTGGTCTCCTTTGTTCCACTCCTATATATTTTCATAAAGGAAAGCAAAAGTAGACTTTACTTGTTTGTTTCTAAGATAGCCACCAATCTTAGTGGGAATAGCAACATCCGAGTGGACACTATTCCCGGTAACAACATGTTCAGTAAACCAAGCTGATGCAAGACCACAATTTTGATTAACGCAAAATGATATATGTTGTTATACTGCTGCTGCGAAGGCTTCTTGTGCACTAAGGTGGTCATCTTCTCAATGTTCTGGCAAATAAAATAGGGGAGATTCATCATTCTCACCCTAATGAAGTGCATCAACAATCTGATGTGGTAGGCATACAAGCGAGAAAATCTGCCCTCACAGCTAAAATATTTAATTATGAGTTTCATAAGGGAGCATATATGTCCTGCAAATACTTGAAAAGAAGAACTCTACTAATATGTCTCTGAAAACTAGCCTTGATGTAAGGCTCATAATTCTCTATGTCTATCAGCTGCCTCTTATTCCACTGCTCACCTACATTTGGAATGCCAGTTGCTTGAGAAATAGTCTCAGGTGTCAAGGTCAATGTCACACCTGCCAAAGTGACTTGGCCATTATTAAGATGGAGCACAAACAATCTGGCCAACTCATGGTGGTACTTGACTCTCTCTACCATCTCACAGAACTAATAACAAGATTAGTGTTGAAAGCATGTAACAACAAGAGGACAGGCCAGCAACTCGGTAAGTGAAGTAGGCTCCTCCTGGTTATGTTTCCCACCCTTGTGAGGCCTCCTTGGTGCATGCATTTCTCTAGAAGAATCACTTATTGTCTCCCAATCTCTGTCATAGGAAGAATCTGACTCCATGTTTGCCAATGTTTGAGTTTTCTCAGATGAGTATGAAGCGATTTTATGGTGTCTTTAGGTTTTTGCTGCCAAAGACATGAATGTATGAGGGACTATGGAGGGAATGTGTATGAGGGGTTTGGAAATGTTGTTGATAGGTTTTTGGGGAATAGAAGGGTTTAGGGAATAATATTTAGGCTTTGGGACAACAATTAGGGTTTGGGAATATTTTGACTAGGGTTTGGGATAGTGGGACTAGGGATTTAGGATTAGTAGTTTTAGGAATATGGGGATTAGGGGGTGGGTAAATGAGAATGAAAAGGGAGGGAGAAAATGAAGTGAGGGAGTGAGGAAATGAGGGGATGAAAATGATAGGAGTAGTTTTAGCAGCAAAATAGGCAAAGTGTAAACCCTATGAAATTGTTTTTAACAAGAAATGCAAGGAGGTAGGGTTTCAATTTTTACCATTAAATCACCATAAACACCAAGATAAATTCATCTATTGGTGATGAGGGCATATTAACTTACTTGGGCAATTGAGGATTAGAAATTTTGTAAGTTTTGAAAAGGTTGTGAGTGAAATCAGCCTTGTAGCCCTATGCGTCGCGCTGCCTCAATGCACTGCACTAGTTATAAAATTAGACTGTTGAATGTTTCCCAATGCATCGCACCGGATGAGTGCGTCGCACCCGCGCCCCAGTGCGTCACGCTTGGGTTTTCCCTTGTTTTGGCACAAAAATCACTCTCTTGGCTTTTGGAAGACCAATACACTTGCTCTCTTTCTCTTGAGGACACAAATTAACCTTATTGATGTGAATACACTTTATATACATATGGTTTTGGTTTTCCACTTACAAAAACCCACTGTTCTAATGTTTGATTTTGACTTGCTTTCAAAACTCTGTTTTTGGGCAGTTTGCTTTATTTTTGCCTTCGATGGAACGAATGCTTTGACTTTTTGTTTCTTTTGCAGGTGGTGAAGTTGCAAAGGCTTGGCAAGGTGACTAGGGTTGCCTCTGAAGTTATTACATATGGAAAAAATGAAATTACATCAAATTTGTACATGAAAACATAAAAACTCTGTTTTTCCTCAAAACAGGGTTTTGAGGAAAAATCAATCACTGAGCATGTGATTATGGAAATTATTGTTGCTGAAACTTTATTTGACCTCCTCATGTGCCTTCTGACCTTTGTGGAGCATTTACAAGGCTTTATTGACGAAACCCTAGACCTAATGAGACCTAAAACCCTAAAAATGACTTTTGTAGATTTAAAGACAAAAAATGATTGCAAATGATCTAGATGAATGAAAATGGGCCAGCAGGTAAAAAACATGAGGGAAAATTTATAATATGCCCCTACCATCAGATGATCCATGATCCTAATGGAATGCAACTGATCGGATGGTACACCTAATATGCAATGCAACAAGAGAATTTGATCATTGATGGAGGGATGAAGATACCAACACTAACATTGGCTCCAATGGGGATGGTAGCTCCTTGGAGGTGCCAAGAACTACAAATCTCTGGGAAAGCAGGTAGTGCCTTCTTCCATTGGACTATGGAGTCAATAACTTCAACAAACCAAAACCAATATCTTGACTCAAAACTGACTCAATTACAAGACTAAAATTGACTTAACTGAAACAAGTACTTACAAAGATTTTTAATGGCAGCAAACCATCAAGATTTGAGGGCTTCAAATCATGATGACAAGCACCAGCCTACTGATGAAATATGTACAATCATGTGAAGTGGGCCTTCCAATGTAACCAATCCAGTAGATGGCTACATATTGAAATTCGGCTCTCACTTTCCCTGAGCAAGTACAACAATGTACATGTAGGCAACTCACAATAACAATTGAAACCAAGCCTTATGATAACTAACCAGGCAACATTCAACTTCTCTAATGCTTGAAAAATAACTCCAAAGGGATCTTGATAATCCTGAAGCACTCTCTTGTCTTGAGATCCAGCATCAAAAATACAAGTACTCCCTTTATTCTAATCTGAAAGAACCACTAGTTGCCGAGTGACAGGAAGGCATAGAGAGGTATAAGCTTCTGCTATCTGAGAGTTAGCTGTAAAGTCCTCGAACATGAGAAATTCTAGCATATTGTCTCTCTCAGGCTCGTATTCCTCAATTTCAGGGTCTAGGTCATTCTTAAACAGAAAACAATCTTCAAGATTATCAAACATGACAGCCTTATCATCTTCATGAAAGAAAATATTATCTGTTTGCTGATCTATAAAGCTAATTACAAGACTATCATCATTTTCAAAAGAGGAAGAAGTTTCACCAACACTTTCTTGACCATGTGCGCACTGCAAATCTGCATTAGCTTGGGCTATAACATGACCTTTCAGGAGTTGATCTATCTCATCTTCAGACAAAGGAGATAATACTTTCTGTTTTGTTTTGCTCAATCGATTACTGTCTTCTTGAAATAATATTTCAAAACATGAAAAACCTGAATGACAGTCCTCAATTCCCTCGTCTTCTGAAATTTGAAAATATTGTTGATCATCCTCATATGACATGGCAATCAAATTATCATTTACCATTGAGTTATCGAAACAAGATTTCTCACTTACTTGCATAAAGATCTCATCTTGTTTTTCATAAAATGACTAGATTACCTCCTCATGAAGGCTTTGTTATAATGAAATGAGAACACTTGGGTCAATAACTCTATCTTCCTCATTCCATATGATCTCAGCAACAGAGCTCTTCTTCATGGGATTTAGAACAAGGTACTCTTCATCATCACAATCTATATCTAAATCTGAATTGACCAACTTGACTTTATCACATTCTGAAATTGAAACTTGACTTTCCTGCATACAGTCTTCTTCTATGGATGGATCTAAAATAAAACCTTCTCTTTCATCATTTTCCATTCTGCTAAGATCTTGATCCTGCTGCAAATTTTCCTAAGCATCTTGATAAGTATCCCCTAAAATTCTCTTTATGCTGTTGAAATGGATTTTCATACAGGGCCTCCATGATCTCATCGTCCATGAAGTCATCATCTTCATAAACTTTCTCAAGGTTTTCAATAAAACTATCAGGATGTCTACAACAGTTTTGAACTAAATTTAAGGATGGATAAGATTCTTTATACCTTTCAAATAACATGGCATGAAAATCCTTTAAACGGTAAATACTAGTAGGTGGCAAACTTTCATACCAAGATTGGGCTTCACCTTCCAGAGTGGCCATGAACATCTTCATCAAACAATCTTCAGTAAAATCAACCTTCAACTTGCGAATATGTATGTGAAATCTAACCAGATGTAAAGCAGCATCATTCCTATCATCATCTTTAAACATAGGCAAATTCCCTTGCCAATCTACCTTAGGAATTTTATTTGGGAAACCTGGAATGTGATCTCGACTCATGGGAGCATACCTTTGATCCAGCGAAACCATTTTGATAACAATGAATTCACCAAGAAATTCTTCAGGCTACTAGTTCTTTAAGAGTAGAGTCGCCATAAAAGTTCTGAACCTTGGGATTCTTCGACATTGGAGCTGCCAAGTGAATGATTTCAGCCTTCATATGTGTCTGACTGTTGTCCACCATCAATAATCAGATCTAACTTGATACATGTACTGGGGAAATTTGCAAGTCAGATGTTTAGTTTACAAGACTAGACTGGAGATTGACTGAAGCAGCGTTTATCTACTTATGCACTCACAAAGCAATGTGCAGTTCGAAGGCTTCCTGGCATAACTTCAGGCTCCATCTATAGTTTATAAAACAAATAGCACTAATGAACAAATAAACTTTTCGTCCCCAGTATGGTCGCCACTATGTTAGCGCCTAAATCTACCTCAAGCTAAGAAAGGTAGGATCTAGGATAACATCAAATTGCGCTTAACTTGGTAGCTAGCCCTGCCAGGTCAGGAGAGGGCTCTCTCCTTGTCAATATCAACAAAATATGATCAATGAGGCTTGATATGGCTAATGTGAAGACTGATTTTAGGCTAGGTATGTGTTCAGAAAAGTTTGATTGAATTTAATGATGTTTTGTTGGCTCAAATGTGAAATACAAATTTGGGTCCGAGGAATGAGGCTCAGTTTTGCAGAGATCTCTATGGGGCGAACTAGGAAAATGGTTTGGTACTTCAAATTAAGTGAGATGGAGAGCTTTTAGACTGGTGAGGAGTTGAAGAGGGCATGAAAGTCTCAGCGATCCTCTTCAAACAGCTTGAAAACATAAATAACTAAACAAAACCTAGGTAGAGCATTGCAAATCAATGAATTCTACCTTTATCCTTGTTTCATTAGTTAAGATGAACAGAGAGAGATAATGGCATACATAAAACACATGTAAACTTGCAATTATAGAATGAAACACAATACAAAATCAAGTTGCCACAAGAATCCCATAAAGTGTTGCAAACCCTGGTCTATTCCTTTGCCAAACTGCTGAAATGAGTATACAATAAAGCTCCAAGCTTTCCCAAAAGTCCAACCTTTGCCAATTACTGAAAAACTTGTAGATCTAGACAATAAAAAACTCATCCTAGCCTTTAGGGGTCAATCTCATTAGTTTAGGAGCTATTCCAACAAATTCTAAGCTGAGAACTAAAAAGTAGGTAGTGGAACAACTTGCCTCTAAAAACTAGGGAACTGATTCATTCAGTTGCAAACTACCTTTTCATGGATGAATCTACCTCTATGAGTGAAAATTTAGAATAATTACTTAAAAATACATCAAGTCATATTAAATTACATCATGAGTTTGACTATTAGAAAGAGAAAAGTCAAATTGTGAGGAAACTAGGCGAAAAACAGAGTTTTTTGGCCAAAATGAGCAAATTTCATCCTATGTGTCGCACTGATTTCCCTATGCATAGCACCTTGTTATAGCTAATTTTAGAGGCCTTCCCGTGCACCAAATTTGCTCCAAGTGGGCTTGTTGGAAAGGTTTGCCTATTTAATTTCTAGAACAAGTGGAATTTCTGAATTTGGCCTCCATTTCCCCCTCCAAAACTGAGTTCTCCCAACATTGCTTCCTATGTGTCCAAAAAGGGGCAGAAAGGTCATTTTTGAGGTGTTTTTGACCTTTTTGGAAGCTCAAAACTTGTCAACATTTCTTGGCCATGTGAGGGAATTCATATTTTTCCTTGAAAAATCCAAAAATGTTGAGTTTTCCTCAAAAGGAGGTCTCTAGCAAAATCACGCACCAAGTGGCGCAACGCATCAAGCAGAAAACCCTGTTTTTTAGGCCAAAATTTCAAAATTTGCAAAAAGTGTCCCAAATTTCTTGAGATTTGGGCTGAGTCTCCTTCATTAAGTGTTGTGTTGGGCCAAAGAAGCCTCAACTAAGATCTGGAGTCTATCTTGCTCTTTTCTCTTCCTCAATGCCTTCTTCAACTTGGCCTTCAAAATCTTGATTCAGGAAGAAAAACCTGTTTTTTAGGCCAAAAATTCAAAAATTGCAAAAAGTGTCCCACATTTCTTGAGATTTGGGCTGATTGTCCTTCATTAAGTGTTGTGTTGGGCCAAGGAAGCCTCAGCCAAGATCTGGAGTCTATCTTGCTCTTTTCTTTTCCTCAATGCTTTCTTCAACTTGGCCTTCAAAATCTTGATTCTTGCTTTGCACACCTTGTTTCTCGCCAAGTAGTGGTAGGCCATGTGCCTCAACATCTGTTTCTATTTTTTATCCTTCTCTAGCATCTTTTCCAAGTGCATATTTTCCCTCTCAAGCCAAGATTCACGATCAGCATCAATTTCTTGTTCAAGTGGTGTTAGCTTGATTTTCCTCCTCTTGGCAACTTGCCGGTTTTCTCGTATGTTTTGTAGCTCCATGATGGTTTTCTAATCCTCTAGTTGCTTGCTTCTTTGCTCCAGATATTTGATTATCCATTTGGCTCTTTCCAGGTTGAGAGACAAATCATGAATGTCAGCTTGTTGTTCCTGAATGATCTCTTTGAGCTTTGAGCTTTGGGAGCCCAAGTCGATGTCATCATCCTGAATAAGAATGAAATCTGTCTCTTGTCCTCTTGATGGCCCCTCATCATGTAATGGCTACTTACCCTTGTCCTGTACCTGCTCTGCTAATGGAGGAAACAAGATCCCTTCCACCCTGGGTGGAGATAGTACTCGTTTTTCTACTACAAACAACCTTCTAGAACCCTTTTGGTATGTAACAAACACTAGCACACCAGTGGTTTGTGTCTCATGAATCTCCTGTTGATGTGAAGGTCCTCCTGCCTCATGAAAAACTACTAGGGGTACTTGAGGACCTGTAAAGACCTCATGTGAAATGAAATCCTCCCATGACATGTTCAGTAAACCAAGCTGATGCAAGACCACAATTATGATTAGTGCAAAATGATATATGTTGTTATACTGCTACTGGGGAGGCTTCTTGTGCACTAAGGTGGTCATCTTCTCAATGTTCTAGCAAATAAAATAGGGGATATTCATCATTCTCACCCTAGTGAAGTGCATCAACAATCTGATGTGGTAGGCATACAGGCGAGAAAATCTGCCCTCACAGCTGAAATATTTAATTATGAGTTTCATCAAGGGAGCATATGTGTCCTGCAAATACTTGAAAGGAAGAACTCTACCGATATGTCTCTGAAAACTAGCCTTGATGTAAGGCTCATAATTCTCTCTGTCTATTAGTTGCCTCTTATTCCACTGCTCACCTATATTTGGAATGCCAGTTGCTTGAGAAATAGTCTCAGGTGTCAAGGTGAATGTCACACCTGCCAAAGTGACTTGGCCATTATGAAGATGGAGCACAAACAATTTGGCCAGCTCATGGTGGTACTTGACTCTCTCTACCATCTCACAGAATTGATAACAAGATTGGTGTTGAAAGCATTTAACAGCAAGAGGACAGGCCAACAACTGGGCAAGTGAAGTAGGCTCCTCCTGGTTATGTTTCCCACCCTTTTTTTTGCCAAAGACATGAATGTATGAGGGACTATGGAGGGAATGTGTATGAGGGGTTTGGGAATGTTGCTGATAGGTTTTTGGGGAATAGAAGGGTTTAGGGAATAATATTTAGGCTTTGGGACAACAATTAGGGTTTGGGATAATGGGACTAGGGATTTAGGATTAGTAGTTTTAGGGATATGGGGATTAGGGGGTGGGTAAATGAGAATGAAAAGGGAGGTAGAAAAGGAAGTGAGGGAGTGAGGAAATGAGGGGATGAAAATGATAGGAGTAGTTTTAGCAGCAAAATAGGCAAAGTGTAAACCCTATGCAATTGTTTTTAACAAGAAATGCAAGGAAGTAGGGTTTCAATTTTTACCATTAAATCACCATAAACACCAAGATAAATTCATCTATTGGCAACGAGGGCGTATTAACTTACTTGGGCAATTGAGGATTTAGTAATTTTGTAAGTTTGGAGAAGGTTGTGAGTGAAACCGGCCTTGTAGTCCTGTGCATTGTGCCACTTCACAGGTGAGTCATGTTGCCTCAATGCACCAAGCCAGTTATAAAATTACACTGCTGAATGTTTCCCAATGTGTCGCGCCGGATGAGTGCGTCATGCCCGTGCCCCAGTGCACCACATCTGGGTTTTCCCTTGTTTTGGCACAAAAATCACTCTCTTGGCCTTTGGAAGACCAATACACTTTCTCTCTTTCTCTTGAGGACACAAATGAACCTTATTGATGTGAATACACTTTATATACATATGGTTTTGGTTTTCCACTTACAAAAACCCACTGTTCTAATGTTTGATTTTGACTTGCTTTCAAAACTCTATTTTTGGGCAGTTTGCTTTATTTTTTCCTTCGATGGACTGAATGCTTTGACTTTTTGTTTCTTTTGTAGGTGGTGAAGTTTCAAAGGCTTGGCAAGGTGACTAGGGTTGCCTCTGAAGTTATTACATATGGAAAAAATGAAATTACATCAAATTTGTACATGAAAACATAAAAACTTTGTTTTTCCTCAAAACAGGGTTTTGAGGAAAAATCAAGCACTGAGCATGTGATTATGGAAATTATTGTTGCTGAAACTTTATTTGACCTCCTCATGCACCTGCTGACCTTTATGGAGTGTTTACAAGACTTTATTGACGAAACCCTAGACCTAATGAGACCTAAAACCCTAAAAATGACTTTTGTAGATTTAAAGACAAAAAATGATTGCAGATGATCTAGATGAATGAAAATGGGCCAGCAGGTAAAAAACATGAGGGAAAATGTATAATATGCCCCTACCATCAGATGATCCATGATCCTAATGGAATGCAACTGATCGGATGAGACACCTAATATGCAATGCAACAAGAGAATTTGATCACTGATGGAGGGATGAAGATACCGACACTAATAGGAGGTAAATCCACAATGTGAATTGTATCTTGCATTAAGATTTCTCATGGATATATACATGGAGGGAGAGAGTCTTGGGCTTCACCTCCCAATGTCTCTTCATATTCCTATTATTCTTATTTATTATTTACATATATTCACCCAATCTGAATGATTAGGTGTCAACATTCTCCCCCTTAACCTGAAGGGATGTTTGTGAGTCCAAGCATCATTCTAAATCTTTCGAAATTTTCTCGTCCAAGCGGTTGGGTGAAGATGTCTACAATATGCTCATTTTTGGAACAATGGCATAAATGGATTGTCTTGGCCTAGACATGATGTCAAATTAGATGACATTTTGTATTGATGTGTTTCGTTTGATCATCTAACTTTGAGTTCCTGGATAAATTTATTGCAGAAGTGTTGTCAATCATGAGTGGAGTTGAATGCACTTGTTTTGCTTGCAAATATTCCAGAATTTTCTTGAGCCACACAATTTCCTTTGTTGCTTTCGTTGTTGCCACATACTCTGCGTCTGTTTTGGAATCTGCTAGAACTGATTGTTTTCGTTACCTCCAAGAGACAGCTCCTAATCCAAGACTCATAGTATAACCTGAAGTACATACTCCAATTTCTTTATCTCCATCAAAGTTTGAATCAGAGTATCCAATCAAGATGAAGTTTCCCACTTTTGTATACTTGACTCAAAATTCTTAAGTTCCCTTCAAATACTTTAAAATGCTTTTTTCAGCAAACCAATGTCTCTCACAAGTATTTTTCACAAACCTGGAGACGATTCCAACAAAAAATGAAATGTTTGGTCTGGTAGTAGTCAGGTAGTTGATACTTCCAACAATCTATCTATACTTTTTTGCATCATCAAATTATTTTCCTTCAAGGGATGTGAACTTCAAGTTTTGTTCCATTGGAGTAGTCAAAGGATTGCACTCAGTCATGCCAAACTTGTTCAACATATCTCCAATGTACTTCTTCTGAGAGAGGAATATAAACTTCAGATGTTGAGTTACTTCAATACCAATATAGTAGTGAACATATCCCAAGTCAATCATTTCAAAACTTTTCCTCAATTCCTTCTTTATGGATGAAATGTAGCTCTCATTGTTCCCTGTCATCAAAAGATAATCTACATACACCACAAGATATACAACTATTTTTCCAACTTTCTTGACAAACAAAGTTGCATCATCAAGATCATAATGTTTGAAGTTGAGTTTCAGAGGATGCTTGCTTGAGGCCATACAAGTACTTCACAAGCCTGCATACTTTGTGTTCATGGCCCTTCACAACAAATCCTTCTGGCGGGGACATAAAAAAATTCTCTTTCAAATATCCATTCAAGAAAGAAGTTTTAACATCCATTCGATGGAATTTCCAACCGTTCTGAGCTGCCAAGGTAAAGAGTGTCTAGATGGTATTCCATTTTACTATGGGTGAAAAATTCTCCTCATAATCGACCCCTTCCTTCTGTGAAAAACCTTTTGCCACAAGCCTGACTTTGTGCTTGTCAAGTGAGACATTAGCTTTATACTTGTTCTTGTAGACCCACTTGCAATCAATTGGTTTGGTTCCTAATGAAGGATCAACCATCTTCCAAGTGCCATTCTTTATCAAGACATCATATTCCTTCTACATCACTTCTTTCCATTCATCATGAGAAGCAGCTTCTTTGTAGGAAGTTGGCTCAAAATCTGTAGACAAATTGAGTTCACAATCATAAGAAACATCCATATCAACAGGTGAATCTAAATCATCTACATCACCTCCATTTTTCCCGGTTGTACTTCATGTTCTTGTCTTTCAAACCCCATCAAGACAAAAACTTTCAAGTGTCTTTGTTAGCCATTTTGGAGGACCTTTCTGAGATGGCCCGAGCTGCTCAGTTGATGGAGTTGGGGCTGAGTCAAGATTGAGTCTCCCAATTCTGTCAATCACATCACTCAAAGCATCATCAGTGGCTAGAGCTTCATGTGGGGGATAAAGTGGTTCAAAAGAACATTCCACAAATTTATCCGATATCGGAATTCCCCCTTCAAGATGTGGAATTTGATTATCATTCTTGAAACAATTTTGCATGTCTGAATCTATCCAAGCGATCAAGCTACCACTCAACAACATTGTCATCTTTGGAAGATTCAAGAAAGATTACATATATAGATACAACAAACTTCTTATTAACTTCATCATAGAGACGATATGTTTTCGAGGTATTTGAATATCCCAAGAAGATACACTTACGACTCCTTGCACCAAGTTTGTTTCTGTGTTCCTTTGGTATCAAGGCATAACAGGTGGAATGTTAAAATTGGAAACTAGGGCCAAACTCCATGAGGATCACCTTATTCGTGGCTGATAATATTTTATCTAGATTCCTCTCGTCGAGAGGTGTAGGATTGATATAAAGATCATCTAATTCTGATAAGTATTTATGGAGATATGAATTTATTTTGATTATGGACTAATTGTCAAAGTCGACCTGCGACTTATGTATACTCAGAAGCCCAACAGATGCATCTATTCATCATCAACATTTTCATATAGATATAAGATGTCTCCTCCTAATTTGAACACACACTTCTGATCACATCTCTCTCTCTCTTGCGCAAAAAAAGAGTCTCTTCTCTCTCCTACGCAGAAAAGACTTTATCTCTCACACATGGGAAGGAAGGACGTACATTTCAGGGCTACAATTGCAGATCAAAACTTTGACTAGCATTGACTAGCATTTTCTCTCTCTAGACTACACATTAGGTGAAGTTGACTCTCTTTGGAAGGCCTTATTTTTTGGTGAAGGAATCAAGGCGATCCAACCATTGGTTTGACAGATATTGACTGCCCTAGTTTAGGGTTGATGCCACTGATGCTGATGATGTTGATGTCGCTAATGCCGATGATACTGATGCCACTAATGCTGATGATGTTGATGCTACTGATGTCGATGATACTAATGTCACTGATGCCAATGATGTTGATGCCATTGATGCTGATGCCACTGATCTAGGGTTTGCTACTGCTGATATAAATCAGATTTTTGTACTATTTCTCTCTACTGAATTATTGAAGATAAAAGAAGATTTGATCAAAGGGTTTCCCCATATTGGGGTTTTTCCCTAGCTAGCCACCACATCTTGTGTCTCTTGTCTTGGATTGTTTTCTATTGATCGTTTAATGTTCTATCTACACTTTACTTATGTACTTGTGATTGCTAATCTATGGATAATAATAAGAAAGATAAGTAAACTGCTCTAGGCTTAGAACATACCATAATTTAACATGGTATCAAAGCCGAGGTGAAGACAAAGCCCAAGCAAGAGAAACAGCAATCACCGAAGAAAAGGTTGGTAAGGCTATCTAAAAATAATTATGGGGTCCTCAACACTCTTCCCTACCGAAGACAAGCTCCATGAGAAGTCTGAATATCATGGATGGGAGATGTCTCTCGATCTGACTTTAGAAGATCAAGGAGTGTTAGACCATGTGAGAGGCAATATTGTTGAGCCTCCATCAAATGCATCCCCTGCTACTAGGAACAAATGGAAATCTGGAGAAGTCAAAGCAAAGAAGATCATCTGGGACTCTATTGACAAGCGCTTGGTGGCCTATGTTTCTGAGCTGAACACCTACAAGGAAAGCTACGATAGACTGGTGAGTTTATTTAAATTTAATGATGAAAATCAAGTTCTGTTTCTTAGAAATAAGCTGAAGGAAATTAAGAAGGGCAAAGATGAATATATGCAAGCATATTTCTTAAGAATCACCGATATCAAGAACGATCTCCTATCTATTGGGGAAGTAATTCCTGACAGGGAAATGGCACACATAGCTCTTGGAGGACTACCATATGAATGGTATATACTTAGGACTACTCTCCTCAACAATAATGTAATTCCTAGATTTGAGGAATTAATTGCAAGATGCATTCAAGAAGAAGCAAGGATGGAAGAATAGGAAATGACCAAACTTAAAGGACATCCCACTTCCTTTTCTTCTCATGCTAAAAGAAGAAACAATTCTGAGGCTAAATCCAAAGGAAAGGTTGGAATATGAAATATCCCATGAAAGGTGTAGGCAATGTCTCTCTTAAATTTAATCAAGGTAATAAAATCCACCTACAGGATGTATTATATGTACCTAATCTCAAAAAGAACCTAGTGTCCATTTCGACAATGGAAGACAAAGGCTACAAGGTGGCTTTCAACGATGGCAAGGTACATGCATGGAAAAACAATATTAAATATGCCTTCACTCTTGGGTTTCAAGTAGATTCATTATATCAGGTCAAAGGATGTCCGTTAGGTGTCATGTCTTGTGACACATCTCTTCATTCCAAACTATCTGAAAAGAAGATCAAGATATTAAGGACTAATAATGGGACTGAATATGAATCTAATGAGTTTCATGACTTTTGTAAAGAGGCTGGCATTAGGAGGGACACTACTACACCATACACTCCTGAACAGAATGGTGTGACGGAAAGGAAGAACCATACGATTGTGGAAGTTGTCCGTGCTATGCTTCATGATCAAAGACTTCCGAAGTTTCCATGGGATGAAGCTGTAAACACCGCTGTATATGTACAAAACCGAAGCCCCCATCAAGAATTGGGTTCCAAAATTCCTGAAGAAATGTTCACCTGTAAGAAACCTGATGTATCTCATTTTAGAATTTTTGAAAGCCCTTTATATTTTCATGTGCCGAAAGAGAAAAGGAATAAATTGGGTGCAAAGGAATCTTCATGGGCTATAGTGAAAATACTAAGGGCTATAGAATCTATGTAGCCGATCAAAGGGAAGTCGTGATTAGTCATGATGTCACCTTTGACGAAGATATGGCTCTCAACAAGGTAAACAATCTTCCTACAGTGAGGAGCTCTCAAGAAGCTGACACCAGGGAACCGAAAGAAAAAGATGATGAAAAATTGCCCAATGTGGAAGAACCCATGGATCCTACTGATCATCCTCCACTTGAGCCTTCCTCTTCTAGGAAGAGGCCTTCATGGCTTAGGGTAACACTTGATGATGCTGAAGGACACACTGCACACTGAGGAACCTTCCGTGAAAGTAAGAAACCAAACAGGTATCAGGGATACCTGACCATCATGAGCACGATCATTCAAAATGAGCCTTCATCATTCTCAGATGTCATCAAGCATCAAGTATGGAAGGATGCTATGACCAAAGAATATGAGTCTATTATGAAGAATGATGTCTAGGAAGTAGTTTCCAGACCCCTGGATAAGACAATTGTCACCTCTAAATGGCTTTACAAGATAAAACATGCAACTGATGGAAGTACGGAAAAGTATAAGGCCGTTTTCTCGCTCAAGGCTTCTCCCAAAAGGAAGGTATAGACTATGACGAGATATGTGCACCTGTTTCCAGATATACCACCATCCGCTCGATCATAGCCCTTGCGACTTCATAAGGATGGAAACTACATCAGATCAATTTAAGACTGTGTTATTGCATGGTTCAATCAAATAAGAGGTCTACGTGGAGCAACCCAAAGGATTTGAGATTTATGATCGAAAATCTCATGTGTACAGGTTGAAGAAGGCCCTCTATGGGCTGAAGCAATCACCCCAAGCATGGTATGAGAGGATCAATAGCTACTTGATGAAGCTGGGATTCACTAGGAGTGAAGTCGATCCCAACCTTTACTTTAAGGTTTAAAATGACAAACCTCTCATACTGGTGCTGTATGTTGACGACCTCTTTCTAACAAGTGCATACCCTCTCATTCACAAATGTAAGAGGGAGTTGGCTTTTGAATTTGAAATGAAGGACCTAGGACTGATGCACTATTTCCTAGGACTTGAAGTTTGGCAAAAGCCGGGAGAAATTTTCTTATCTCAAGGAAAATATGTGGTGAAGATATTGGAAAGATTTGGTATGGTGGACTGCAAGCCCGTAACTACCCCGATGCAGCTTGACCTCAAAAAGTTAAGCGGTAGTGCTGCTGGACTTGTTTTATGAAATGCCACCGAGTATCGTCAACTCATCGGAGCATTAATGTTCTTAGTGAACTCCCATCCAGATATATGCTTTGCAGTCAACATGCTGAGTCAACATATGGTTGAACCTCACCACATACATTGGATTGGTGCCAAGAATCTATTGAGATATCTTCGTGGCACAATTACTTATGTGTTAAGATACACTGCCGGAGATGTGAGACTACTTGGATATACTGATGTTGATTGGACAAGTAGTGTGGTTGACCATAAGAGCACTTTTGGGTGTTGTTTTTCTTTGGGATCTGCTTCAATATCCTAGATGAGAAGGAAGCAGAAGTCGGTGGCTTTAAGCATCACCGAGGCAGAGTATATTACTGCTAGCATGGCCTCCTATGAGGTAGTCTGGGTGAAAGCTCTTCTATGAGCTATTTGGATTACATTGGATACCACCATGATTCTATGTGACAACTAGAGCGGGATCTGTTTATCAAAAAATCTCATATTTCATGATCGCTCCAAGCATATCGATATCAAGTACCACTATATTCGAGATATGGCATAGCGAGGAGCAATAAGGCTCCAACATATCGGTACAGATGAACAGGTCGCCGACATTTTGATAAAGCCCCCTAGGAAAGGTCAAATTCTTGACTTTCTGGGAATGACTTGGTGTCATTCAGAGACCCTCTGATGGGGGTCAAGTATGATGTACTAAGCTCTGGGAGCTCTAGGGGGCGCGGGGTACTTCTTGGAGCGACATATGACCACAGGGTGACTCATCATCCCCTATTGGTGCACTTTTTACATATTAAAAGGTTCAACCTTCCCCCGTGACACCCCATGGAGACTATGGAATAGGATGATTAGTTCTCTTGTGGGCCAGGATGATTTGTTCTCCGTGGTGACTATGGAATAGGATGATTAGTTCTCCTATGGACCGAGATGATGTGTTCTCCATGGCGATTGTGGAACAAGATGATTCATTCTCCTGTAAGCCAGGATGATTAGTTCTTCGTGGCATCCACTGGACAAGATTATTCGCTTTCCTGTGGACAGGATGATTCACTCTCCTATGGACAGGATTATTTGCTCTCCTGTGGACAAGATGGTTTGCTCTCATGTGGACAAGATGATTCACTCTCTTGTGGGATAGGATGATTCACTTTCCTATGGACAGGATGATTCACTCTCCTGTGGATAGGATGATTCGCTCTCTTGTGCACATGATGATTCGCTCTCCTGTGGACAAGATGATTCACTCTCTTGTGGGATAGGATGATTCACTATACTGTGGATAGGATGATTTGCTCTCCTGTGGAAAAGATGATTCGCTCTCTTGTGGGACAAGATGATTCGATTTCCTATGGACAAGATGATTCACTCTCCTATGGACAAGATGATTCGCTTTCTTGTGGGACAGGATGATTCGCTCTCCTTTGGACAAGATGATTCACTCTCCTATGGACAAGATGATTCGCTTTCTTGTGGGACAGGATGATTCGCTCTCCTTTGGACAAGATGATTAGTTCTCCTGTCGAGGCATCCTACCCATGCAGTCTAGGGCTCATGGGAAGTACCTCTCATTTGGTCAATGAGCAGGAAAATGAGGATAGGGACCTGTTGATGCCTCGAAAATCATTGCAACAACATCAGGGACAACCACCCGATCCGTACCTTAATGCAACTCCTTTTTCGTTTGGTGTGGTGGCTCCGACTAGAGATATTGGGACCAGTTTCCCAATGATGAATAAAAAGGGGATGGATGAGTGATTGGTTTTCTAATAAAATGGTAATGGATGAATGATTTAATCTAAAAAGCGAAAATACGAATAACTATTCTATCCCGGGAAATTTCTATTCCTAAGTGCAACGTTTGATAATCTATGTTCACAAATAAGCATATAGATGACTCTATTTGATAAACAAAGACATTCATTCATATAATAATTACTTTGTTCAAATAGTTGAACAAAGTAATTAATAAAACATTGTTACACTTATCTTCTATATATTACTGATACATGTATGACTAAAAGAATAACATCCTTTAAACATCCAATAGTGAAAAATATGAAGAATGTTGTTGAAAACACATACATATATTCAATAATAGAAAGACTAATCAAATAACAATTCACATAAAAGAATGAATTCAAATCATAAATAGTAGTACCATATGTGTTGTAAATCATTCCCAATATCAATCGCAATTCGAATTCCTTCTTTCAACTCAGAGATACTTTCATATAAAGGAAATCGTGCACATCCACATAAAAGCTTCGTCATTAAAATTTGGAATAATTGGCCCAGTCTTTATAAAAAATATATCGGAAGTACATTAGTGCAACTTCCAGGTTTTAGTCTTATACAAAAACTAAGGACCCTTTCTAAATGCATGAAAGGGTCTATAAATACTTGATTAAACTAACTAACTACAAAAATAAAATGCTATTTAATTGGTACAACTGGATCTTGAATATCTTCTCCACAGCAAGTTTGTTGGTAGTCGGCAGCATGATTCATCACTCTGGCTATTTTCCCTTTGATCTAAGTTGGCAAATTGCAAGCATCAGTTCCAATTCTGGAGGGCGGCTGAGACAAGAATGGAGCTGAGCCGAGTATGTGGCATCGTGTATATCGGGAATGATACAACCGATTGCATCTGTTAAACACTTGAGGGCAGCGCTCTGGCTATATGGTTTTACTAGGAACAACCAATAGGTGTCCCAAGTTAAACCTTGAATACCTGCAATTAACATTCCATTCTTTTCCAGCTCCTGATTATGCTTGCCCCAATGTTTTAGCCGATAGAAATTTACCTGGTGTACATTGTGAAATCATATTAGATAAATAGAGAGTGTTATTGATTAATTCAATCAAGTTATTTGTGGATAATTTACATCTAGAAACTTCTCCCTCTGCCTTCATCAACTGGGATTGCATTTCTAAGAATAGGATTTCCTTATGTGATTCTAGGATTTTTGGCAGATTTGCTGCCTGTCCCTCACTGGTGTCTTACCAAGTAAGAAAATTTGTCAAGGTCTCGTCGGCCTGCTCTAAATCCTGTCTAGCATCAACTAATTTATTGATTATCGATGCTGTTATATCACAAAGGGGTTCAACCTGAGAAATATTATGACACAATAGTCTTATCTGTGTCACCAATGCCTTATTAATCTGTAGCACTTCTGTTCTGAAATCGGCAGGTTGTGGAAGACTCTTGAACTTCTCTATTTGAAGTGATAGCTGAGAAATTTGCTCATCTTTTGTTTTCGCCATTAGTTCATTCATCGTCTTCAATTTTGCCAATGCTTCTGATAATTCTTTCTGCCTTTGAATCACGCTTGAATATACTCTCTATTTTTCTTCAAGTAACTACTTATTCAGTTGATTATTTAATTGTTGTTGTGTTGACAATTGCTGTTCTAATTGTTCAACTTTCTGTTGTGCCTCTGATAGCTGTGTTTGCAACAAAATAATTGCCTGGTCTTTTTCTTTTAGTAGATTACTCACTTCCAATGCCTTGTCCATGGTAGCCGCCGAATAGGCTCCGACATACTGGGAAAGCTTCGTTAGGTCATCGGAAGGATCAAACTACTCTTTCAAAACTATGTTGGCTGTCTCTGTTTGTTCTGGGAACAGGGAAGGTTGATCAAGCCTTCTCCTTTTTCGCTGTTGCTTTACTACGGCCCTATGTTTTGCGCTGTAAAAGACATCTAATGGAGGTATATCCTCCACCTACAAAATGATTTGATCCGAGGGATCTTTTGGAATTATTTCTAAGTCTGTACTAGGGGGTAGGCCGCTGGTTCCTTCACTTGGAACCTTTGTTGACGCTGTATCCTGTGTATCTATTGCTTTGGGTGTATCAACACCTTTTGAACCTTCCAGATTGCTTATGATGGAGTCAAATTGCTGCCATTCTTGGAGCAATTTCGGATCAATCTGGGTATCCACATTGACATCCTCACTGCCCTTATCTTGCTCCTTTTTCTGCTCTTCCTCTTGTATTTTCTCCTGATCTTTCCTTTGTGCTTCCTCCTGTTCATTCCTTTGTGCTTCCTCTTGCTCTTTCGTCTGTACTTCCTCCCGCTCTTTCCTCTATACTTCCTCAAGAATTTTTGATGTAGTAGGAGGTTTGTCGATGAGTCGTTGTTCAGGCTCGCTTAATTGTGTCGTCAGGGCAGTAGCTAGTAAATCCAAAGGCAGAGTTTGCAACCTCTACTCTCTGAGTTTATTGAATTCTACTAATCCTTCATCGTTATATCTCATTTTAGCTAGTGTTTGGACCTGAAATAATGACTCTGCCGAAGAAAATAAGTCATCAAACTCGTCTTCTTTATGATCAAACTTTGTGAGTTTTGCCTGTTCAAGTACATTATAGATGATTTTCCTTGGGTCAAATCGCCTATTAGGAACGGTGGCGAGATTTAGCATATTTATATTTTCTGCTTCCTTCTCTGCATGCTTAGAGTCATGCAGAGTGTAAACACCACACCTTAGAGGAAAAGGAGGCCAAACCTGCTTCTTTGAAGTCCTCAGAGTCTTGGTTGCTCCTGCGGACGTAATCTGATAGGCTAATTCTCTAGCCAATAGCTTGTCGGGTATGTACAAGGGAAGGACATGAGGCTTGGCAAGGCTACCGAAAAATCTTATGTATGTGAATTTATCCTCTCCGAACTAGTTTCCTAGAGTAGTTAGGTCAATCTCTGCTTGTGAAGGAATCTTCGGAGCTGGCTTGTCAAAAATGGCATAGTAAATGGGCAACATAAAACCATTACAAACTTGATACAAGTGGTCCTTATAATGTGCTTTCCACAGCTTCTAGTGATAAATGTGAATCGGCATGGGGTCTTGTGGAGTCCATCTCCACCCCAGCACAGGAAATTGAGATTTGAAACAAAGAGTATCTAAAATATAGGCACTATAATAAAACAGAGGAATAGACCCATCAGTGATGCGAGTTTTATTTCTAAACTCAAGGATAGCAGTGGCTAACTTATCAGATAATATATTTCCCCAATCCATTATCTCACTATTGACTGCCGCTTCCATTAAAGGAACCATTTCAATTGAGAATTTAGCCGAATCATGTAATCCCCAAATCCTACACATCATCGCCTCGACGTAACAATAAGGAGAACATAATGAATCGACAGAGTACTTACCCGAAGATTCATGCTTGTGCCTTACAGGGTTCTGTCTCCATTCCCGAATAGGTGTTGATTTAGTTTCATTCTCATCCCTGAACTTCTCCAAAAATGCTTTGTTGTATTTCTTCTGTGGTTCAGGAAAGTGGTACATTTGTCTCAAATCATTAGGTTGAAACGAGCCGAAGACTCTCCCGTCAATTGTGCAGAATGTTCTATTTGTAACAGGGATTTCCTCAACTGCCCACCTCACTATATTTGTATATGGAAGAATTTTCTCTCGAGCTGCTATTAGGTGTAGGTAGGAGTCGGCTAAATCCTTTAGGGTAGCCTCTGACTTTCTGGTTGAACTTGCAATAGCTTGCACCAATACCGTTTCAAGCTCTTCAGCTTCAACTAGATTGTAGATGCTTTGCCAGCTAGTGTTGCCGAAGCCAAGACAGGTAGTGTCTGAAATCAATCCTTTCTTGCTTGGTCTTGGATCAGCAGTAGATTGTCCTGTCACTGCGGGAGCTGAAGCTGCTGTAAATCTCTTGGATTTCTTCCCCATTTGGCTAAATTTGTTTCTTCGGTGGAGCTCTGCGCAGGAAATAAAATGAACGTAATACAGAGAATAGGTGGTGCGAGCCAAATATGAAAGAGTTATATCAATTAATGAATAATGAAGAATTAAAATAATACTGCCACGGATACAATCTTTGAGGAGATTTCGGCATAACTGCTCCATTAATTGGCCACTTAATCATGTCAATCATTTAAATGCCCATCATATAATTTGTTTTCCGAATGATTCATTCAAGCGTGGCTTTGATTTTTGGCACTTAATCACAAGTGAATCGCTATCGGGAATGGGAAGGCTTTTAATAATAATCTAACATAATATACCCAAGCCTTTTCAATCTTTTTTGAAATTCGCGCTTAGCTTTATCGCAATCGGAATCGGAGAAATGCTCAAGTGGTAATATTTGTGTCATTGCAAGATCCCCCAATCTCCGATGGCGATACAGCTTATTCGCATCGGGAGTTTTTAAAGGGTGCCTTTAATGTGTGTGTGCTACACTCCCTGATTGCCGATAGCGATATCGCATTGGAGAAAAGTGAGAAGGCCTTTTGTTACATTTGCTTGCCTTTCCTGATATCCGATAGTTATTCACTTTTCGGATCGGGGTAAACCAATGGGTATTTTCGTTATGCATCCCTTGTTTTTGCAATATGCGATCTTGTGATCGCTTTATCGCAATAATAAAGAATTATGTATTTATTTTATACGACCAATTTAAGTTTGTTCAAAAGGTTTATAATGTATTGTTTCTTTTCGGACCTTTTGATGAAAGATGATTTGATACCAATTTTATTCATAAATCTAAAAAGGGACCCATTTCATATTATAGTTAAAGATAAAATTTTATGAAATGGGGGGTTGTTGTACAGCACAGCAATTGGCAATTCACTGGGAGAAACAGTTATCTCTGAAAAGTGTTGAAATACTTAGACTTTCTTTATATAGAAATCTTATCAAAGAGGAAAATCCTAATATAACTAGGTATACATACATTCTGAATCTAATAAGAGTTATTTTTGCTAGTTCCTTCTCTTGTTAGAATTAAATACATTCTAAGTTTTAAATTAGCCTTTATTGGTTGATAATGATAAAACAAAGAACCTTTCCAACTTAGCTTTTTAATGACTCCTTTGTCATAGGTAGAGCCTCTACTGCCAGCAAACATTCATAGTCTCGACAGGGATACCTTTTAACCATTTGATTGTCCATTATCCCATCCATTTCAGAGTATAATTAAAAAAATGAATCCAAAAATATGCCTTCATATTTTGTATTTCTTTTTCTTTTTTATTATTTTGCAAGATAAAAAGCCATTGTCCTGGTTTGGTGGCCAGCTATTTGACAATGCCATTCACTGGTTATAATCTAACTGAACAAGCTGGCTCGTGATGTGACCCCTTATCTTATGATTATAAGCCATTACCCTGTTTTGGTATGCAGTATTGGTAATGTCAGTTAAACTATTCCCCAATGATCATGGTAAGCAGGCTTGTAATAAGACCCCTTATCTTTTATATCAAATATATTTTAGAATTACACTCTGAGTAATCATAAACTTTGATGATGGGATGGACAATTTTCTCCTTAAGAGAGCATGGATGATAGGGTAAGAGTTGAAGATGCTAAGATTGAATTGGTTTTTGTTTTGATATTGATAACCGTTTTGTGGCCATTTGAAAACATTAAAATGATTTACAGTACTTCTAAATCTTGAGAAGATTTCACAAAAATGAAATGGGGTTTTAGAATCTAAATATACCTAATTTCCTAGAAATTTTCCTTTTGTTTAAAGTTTCTATTTTAAAAGTAAATATTAAAACTATTTCTTTTGAGAAACATTTTCAATATAGCAAAGGCCAATGGGAGATATCTTACAACCTTATTCCTAATAATTCTAAAAACTATGAACACAAATTTTGCTGAAAATTGAATATTTATAAAAGGAGAAGGGGTTACCTCCTCAATTGAAGAATTTTTTCAAGATAAGGCCATTAACATGAAGAGAATCTCTCTTACCTGATAGATCTTGCAATACGAAAGTAGAATGGCCTATCTTCTCGTTGATTTGAAATGGTCCGAGCCACATTTTCTGGAACTTGGTGTGTTTTCCTTTATCTTCATGGGCTTTGTCCCATTTCAGAACTATATCACCAACTTGTAATTGTTTTGACCTGGATGAAGTTGAATCAAAAGATGACTTGATAATTTGCTGATGTTTTGCATGAATAATTTTGGCCTTTTCTCTTTCTTCGTCTAATTTTAAGATTTGATCATGTCTTAGTTGAATAGAAGATGGGGGAATTTCTTCATTAAACTGCACTAGGGCTAACGAAGGAAGTAATAAATTGGTTGGTAGAGCTGCTTCTTTCCCATATACAAGATTAAATGGAGAAGTACCTATGGAATCCTTCTGTGTTATTCTATCAGCCCATAGTGCAAATATCAAAGATTTATGCCATTTTCTATGATTCTGCTCAATAGTTCGCTTAATAATTTTAATGAGATTTTTATTGGTGGTTTTTGCTAAACCATTACCTTGGGGATAGTAATTTGTAGAATATTTCAATTTAAACCCTCTTTTAATAGCGAACTCAAACATAGAATTTCCAGAGAAATAAGATGCATTATCGAAAACAAGAGCGTTTGGGACACCAAACCTGGTAATGATGAATTGATCTTAAACTTATAAATTACTTCAGAGTTTGTTGTTTCAAAGGAATTGCCTTCACCCACTTAGTAAAGTAATCAGTAGCAGTAAGGATATACTTATGTTGTTTGGATGACTGTGGAGTGATTTCCCCAATGATATCCAATCCCCATTGCTCGAAAGGTTGTTCAATGTTGACTGGTTGCAAAGGGAAGGTTGGTTTTCTTTGTCTTCCACTGGAGTTTTGACAACTTCGGCATTTCCTTACGTATTTGAGAGTATCTCTGAATAGGGTGGGCCAATAATATCCAGCATGAATGATTTTGTGGGCTGTTGTATCAACTCCAAAATGTCCTCCTGTTGGTCCGTCATGTAGCTCCTGCAAAACTTTTTGCGCTTCAGGTTTTTCTAGGCATCTTAATAAAATGGAATCATAATTGCGCCTAAAAAGTACATCATCTACAATTATGAAGTTTTTTTCTTTTAATCTAATGGCACATTTTTTTTTATAGGAAATATTAGGAGGTGCATATCCATTTTTTAAATAGAAGATCAAATCTGCGTATTGTGATTCAAGATCAGTGATACTTATCTGATTGATTTCTTCAATGTGTTCTGTATCCTTTGATTCTTGAATGTTGGATGCTCCTGCTAATAACCTGCAAAAACCTTGGCCTCTGACAATCTTTGCTGGCTTAATTTCCAAGTCATATTCTTGTAATGTTGTGACCCAATTTGCCCTTTTTTCTCCTAATTCCCTTTGGATTAGTAATTGTCTTACTGCTGAAAAAGGAACTATAACTTTTGTATGGGCTTTTAAAAGGAAGGGTTTGTAGTGTTTGACAGCTTTGTACACAGCAAAGGCTTGTTTTTCAACTTCTGAGTAATTAAGTTCAGCGCCTTGAAGATTCGAACTATAAAATGAAATTGGTGCCTCCAAGTTTTGATCATCAATCTGAGTGAGTACCGCTGCATAAGATGAAGTGGACGCGAGAGTATACAGTATGAAATGATTTGAAAATTTGGGAGTGCTTAAAGCAGGGGCATTAATTATTAATTGTTTGATAGAATCAAATGCCTTTTGTTCTGCAGATCCCCACCTAAACACCGAATTTTTCTTAATCATGGTTTGCAATGGTAAAATAATCTGGGAAAAATCAGGAACAAATCTTTTAACAAAGTTAATTTGACCTAAAAATGACCGCATGGATTTTTTGTTATGAGGGAATGGAATATCAAAAATCTCTTTAATTCTATCCGGATCAATATAAATACCATCTTTGGAAACAATGAAGCCCGAGAGCTTTCCTTGATTAAGAGCAAAGAAGGATTTTTTGGGATTGAGCGAGATACCATACCTTCTGCGTGTTCAAAGATTTGATTTAAATTATGTAAATGATTAGACCTTTTCTTGGAAAATACAGTAATATCATCTAAATAGACAACTACTGTCTTATTGATCAATCCTTTGAAGGCTATATCCATTGCTCTTTGGAATGTAGCTCCTGCGTTGATAAGTCCAAAAGGCATTTTTTGGTAAGCATAAGTTCCCCATTTTGTTCTGAAAGTAGTTTTAAGTCTGTCATCGGGATGGACCAAAATTTGGTTATATCCTGAAAAACCATCTAAGAAGGACATTAACTCAGAACCAGCTACCGGATGGAGTATCTACTCCATGGTAGGTAATGGGAAATTATCTTTTTGGCTTTCTTTATTAAGATTTCTGAAATCTATGCAAATCTTGATGTCGCCATTTTTCTTTCTAACAGGCACCATATTGGGGACCCACTTTGAATGCCGGACAGGAAAAATGATCTTAGCTTTCAAAAGTTTATTTAGTTCGGATTTTATTTGACTCTCTAAGTTAGGATGAATTTTCCTTAACTTCTGTTGGATTGGCTTTTGTTCAGAAAGCATTGGAATGGTATGCTGAATGATTGATGTATCGTATGTTTTTAAATCATCATATTTCCAAGCAAAGACATGTTTAGTTTTTTTTAATAACCTAATGAATGTTGTTCTTTCTTCCACAGAAAGTCCTAATCCCAAATTGATCTTTTGAGGGTTTTCCTCAGTACCTAGGTTTATCAACTCAAATCTTAAAGTAGAACTTTGGAGCTTTGAATTGGTTACCTGTTTAAACCTGTCTTTAATATCATAGATCCTCTAGTTTAACCACTGGTTTCAGTGTTGAGTTTTCTTCGTGCTTTTCCTTCATTTGAAGGTCATGATTGCTTTCATCAATGATTTGATCATCATAAGACTTGTCGGAAGTCAAGAAATTTAAAATGTCTTCGTCATGGTTGAACACTCGCCAATTGGTGACATTGTCAAGAATTGATGGTCTAAAAATTAACTCTACTGAAAATCTGTCTAGGCTGTAATCTTCAGAAGGTAGGAGTTTAGAAGCAACATTGGCTAGCAAGTCTGTTGCTGCATTGATCTAGGGATAGGAGAAATATTGAATGCTAAAAATTGAGATATAAGTTCCTGTACCAAAGACTGATATTGCTTGAGGTGACTAGAAAGACAGTGAATTGTATTTCTAACTTGTTTTATGACAATCTCTGAATCACCAAACACTTTCAAATATTGAACTTTAAGACCAATAGCTTTATATAGTCCTTGAACTAAGGCCTCATACTCAACTGTATTATTTGTGCATTCAAATTCCAACCTACATGACAACATAGTTTTTTCTCCTTCAGGGCTAACTAAAATACACCCTGCTCTTGAACCTTCACTGGATTTAGACGCATCAAAGTATAGAGACCAAAATAAAGAATTATCAACAATTTTATTTACAATGTTCTTAGCAATATTGACACATCTTGATCTATCGGTTTGTGAAAAATTTTCGATTTGTGATGTGAAATTATTCACTGATAAAGGAGATGGTTGGGCAGTGTAATTGCCAAAGAATGATTCTGAAGAGTAATTCCCCAAAATATTATTATTAAATGCTATTGGTTGATTCTCACGTTCAAATTTAGTGACAGTATGGGTCATATGTCTCCCGATCGATTTTGATTTGATTTGGCCTTCCTTTATAGGGTAGCCACATATGGACCAATTGGTAGAAATATAACCGTGGAGTTTCTCAGACCAATCCCTACTCAAGATTAAACCATAAAATTCAGGTATATCGGAAATTACGATATCAATTCTCTGAACCACTCGTGGATCAGCTGATAACCTGATAGTTACAGAGTTGATTTCCCCTAAAACCTGGACCTTGGTTCTATCCAACTGCACAATATGAATTGCATACTTTTGGGGTTTAGTGTTCAGTTTGGAACAAACTGAAGCTGGCATTATATTAGAGGATGCCCCTGATTCAATCAAACAGTTGTGTAGGTTTCGATTATAGATCTCATAGGTCAAGAGGAAAGGGGGAGTATGGGAATTTGATCTGTCTCTGATTAAAATCGTATCAGTAGCTTCAATTCTACCAGAAGGTGGTTGACCTGAATCATTTGCAGCTTTAGCACTAGGAAGAGGCGAAGAAGATACTGCATTTAGTTCCTTAAGAAGCAATTTCTGCTGATGTTTGAGTTTGCTAAGTTCAAACATGGTAATATTTGCCTTTGTCTTCTTCATATCATCAATAATATTGTAATCCATTGAATCCGATACTACCAACGTCTTAGATGTTGAAGGTATATTTGAGGATGATGGTTGATTTTGAGGTGATGTTGCAGCCGACTTATTTGTGGGTATCTTTTCCTTTGTAGTAGTAGTACATGCACTCCTTTCCTTTGATGTTGCCTGAATAGGTTCAGGAGTACCTTTACTCCTGGTAGTCACAGGGAAAGCTTCTTGTTCATTTTCTGTGTCGGAGTTGGGTAATATGAAGTCCCACATTCCATGGCATTCGACAACTTCCTCTTCTTCGGGTTCATCGGATGGTGAAACTGTTTCATCTTCCTCTTCCTCTCATGATCTAAGTCTGCATTAGATATAACATTTTGTGGTTTTGACTCAGGTTTCTTAAAATTCCTAAATGGTTTCTTTGTTGAAGTTTCTGTTACTTGTTTTTTTATTTCAACCATTTCATTTGACATTGTTTTGAGGACATTTTGTAGACCCTCCATGTCATATAGATCTTTAGGGGTTTTATTTCTTGAATCATCTTTAAAAGAAACTTTTTTGGATTTCCTATCTTCAAGAGCAGCTTTCTTTTCTAAAGCAATAATACATTTCTCTACAGCAAGCGCTTCTATCATGTTTTCGGCTAAAGTTGGTTTTGTAGCTCTATCTACAAAAATGGCTATATTTGAAGGTAGGGTTGTTATATACCACTCGCTTCTGATTTTCTCACTTGGCTTGGAGTCAGTCAGAATCTTATTCAAGAGTTTATTGAATCGGGAGTTAAACTCCTTGATAAGTTCTCTAGATTCAATCCTTAGATTCGAAAGATCGTTAATTAGTGTCGCTAAAGATCTATCATCGTCATACTTAGTGAGAAACTGCTCTTGAAAGATGTTCCAACTGGTAATGGATCCAGAGGGTAGGGAAAAATACCAAGACCCAGCTGATCCTTGTAAAGTGTAGGGGAAAAGCCTAATGACAACATCTTCTTCTGTTACCCCTTTTAGATTAACTGATAACATGAAATTGTTAATATGTTCTTCGGCTAATGTTCCAGCATCTAGATTAAATTTTGGTAATGATTTCTCAGGATAATCAGGTAATGGATGTAATGGTGCAGGCGTAATGATTGCACCAAGACTATTCCATGGATTTTGAGCCATTTTAGAAGTAACAACAATTGCCGATGAAGTTCCAGGTGTTTGGGGAGGAGTTGGTATTGAAGATTGAATAGGTTGGGATGTTGAAGTTGGTGATCCCTGCTGAACAACAATATGTAATGGGGGAGTGGATGTTTGACTTCGCATTGGAGAAGATGAGATGGAAGATGATGAAGAAAAGGTCTCACTGTCAGATCCTTCAATGTTCTTTTTAGCCTTTTTCCTTTTTGGTAAAGGCAACTCAGTAGGTTCAATACTGAGTTTTCTGCTTTGAATTCTAGTGAGAGGGTGAGGTAGATTGAATTGCGAAGTCTCACTGCCTTGAGATACTTCAGATTTCTGTGGTGATATCAAAAAGCCTTGAAATTTCTGGATGAGAGACTGAACTTCAGGAGACTCAGGACTTAATTGTTCTGGAGTATGATGGGATTGAGCAGTGGTAGTTGATTCCTCTTCTTCTCGTTTGGATACTGGTGTTCCAGAATGCAAATGGGAGGTCTAAGGTGAGGTGGAGGGAGATTTACTCTCAGAATGGTCTATAGATTTTGATTTACTTGCCATCCATATTTGAGGCCCTCCTTCTACCGCCAAAAATGTTGATGCCTCGAAAATCGTTGCAACAACATCGGGGAAAACCACCCAGTCTAGACCTTAATGCAGCTCCTTTTGCATTTGGTGTAGTGGCTCCAACTGGAGATAATGGGACCAGTTTCCCAATGATGAATAAAAAGGGGATGGATGAGTGATTGGTTTTCTAATAAAATGGTAATGGATGAATGATTTAATCTAAAAAGCGAAAATACAAATAACTATTCTATCCCGGGAAATTTCTATTCCTAAGTGCAACGTTTGATAATCTCTGTTCACAAATAAGCATATAGATGAGTCTATTTGATAAACAAAGACATTCATTCATATAATAATTGCTTTGTTCAAATAGTTGAACAAAGTAATTAATAAAACATTGTTACACTTATCTTCTATATATTACTGATACATGTATGGCTAAAAGAATAACATCTTTTAAACATCCAATAGTGAAAAATATGAAGAATGTTGTTGAAAACACATACATATATTCAATAATAGCAAGAGTAATCAAACAACAATTCACATAAAAGAATGAATTCAGATCATAAATAGTAGTACCATATGTGCTGTAAATCATTCCCAATATCAATCGCAATTCGAATTCCTTCTTTCAACTCAGAGATACTTTCATATAAAGGCAATCATGCACATCCACATAAAAGCTTCGTCGTTAAAATTTGGAATAATTGGCCCAATATTTATAAAAAATATACCAGAAGTACATTAGTGCAACTTCCAGGTTTTAGTCTTATACAAAAACTAAGGACCCTTTCTAAATGCATGAAAGGGTCTATAAATATTGAATTAAACTAACTAACTACAAAAACAAAATGCTATTTAATTGGTACAATTGGATCTTGAATATCTTCTCCACAGCAAGTTTGTTGGTAGTCGGCAGCATAATTCATCATTCTTGTTGTTTTCCCTTTGATCTGAGTTGGCAGATTGCAAGCATCGGTTCCAATTCTGGAGGGTGGCTGAGATGAGAATGGAGCTGAGCCGAGTATGTGGCAACGTGTATATCGGGAATGATACAACCGATTTCATTTGTTAAACACTTGACGGCGGCTCTCTGGCTGTATGGTTTTACTAGGAACAACCAATAGGTGTCCCAAGTTAAACATTGAATACCTGCAATTAACCTTCCATTCTTTTCCAGCTCCTGATTACATGCTTGCTCCAATGTTTTAGCCGATAGCAATTTACCTGGTGTACATTGTGAAATCATATTATATAAATAGAGAGTGTTATTGATTAATTCAATCAAGTTATTTGTTGATAATTTACATCTAGAAACTTCTCTCTCTACCTTCATCAACTGGGACTTCCATTCTAAGAATAGGATTTCCTTATGTGATTCTAGGATTTTGGGCAGATTTGCTGCCTGTCCCTCATTGGTGTCTTGCCAAGTAAGAAAACCTGTCAAGATCTCGTCAGCCTGCTCTAAATCCTGTTTAGCATCAACTGATTTATCGATTATCGATGTTGTTATATCACAAAGGGGTTCAACCTGAGAAATATTATGACGCAATAGTCTTATCTATGTCACCAATGCCTTATTAATCTGTAGCGCTTCTGTTCTGAAATCAGCAGGTTGTGGAAGACTCTTGAACTTCTCTATTTGAAGTGATAGCTGAGAAATTTGCTCATCTTTTGTTTTCGCCATTAGTTCATTCATCGTCTTCAATTTTGCCAATGCTTCTGATAATTCTTTCTGCCTTTGAATCACGCTTTAATCTACTCTTTGTTTTTCTTCAAGTAACTGCTTATTCAGTTGATTATTTAATTGTTGCTGTGTTGACAATTGCTGTTCTAATTGTTCAATTTTCTATTGTGCCTCCGAAAGCTGTGTTTGCAACAAAATAATTGCCTGGTCTTTTTCTTTTAGTAGATTACTCAGTTTCGATGCCTTGTCCATGGTGGCCGCCGAATAGGCTCCGGCATATTGGGAAAGCTTCGTTAGGTCATCGGAAGGATCAAACTCCTCTTTCCAAACTACGTTGGTTGTCTCTATTTGTTCTGGGAACAGGGAAGGTTGATCAAGCCTTCTCCTTTTCCATTGTCACTTTACTACGGCCCTATGTTTTGCGCTGTAAAAGACATCTAATGGAGGTATATCCTCCACCTGCAAAATGATTTGATCTGAGGGATCTTTTGGAATTATTTCTAAGTCTGTACTAGGGGGTAGGCCGCTGGTTCCTTCACTTGGAACCTTTGTTGACGCTGTATCCTATGTATCTGTTGCTTTGGGTGTATTGGCACCTTTTGAACCTTCCAAATTGCTTATGATGGAGACAAATTGTTGCCATTCTTGGAGCAATTTCGGATCAATCTGGGTATCCACATTGACATCCTCGCTGCCCTTATCTTGCTCCTTTTTCTGCTCTTCCTCCTGTATTTTCTCCTGCTCTTTCCTTTGTGCTTCCTCCTGTTCTTTCCTTTGTGCTTCCTCCTGCTCTTTCCTCTGTACTTCATCCTGCTCTTTCCTCTGTTCCTCAAGAATTTTTGATGTAGCAGGAGGTTTGTCAGTGAGTCGCTGTTTAGGTTCGCTTAATTGTGTCGTCGGGGTAGTAGCTAGTAAATCCAGAGGCAGAGTTTGCAACCTCTGCTCTCTGAGTTTATTGAATTCTACTAACCCTTCGTCGTTATATCTCATTTTAGCTAGTGTTTTGACCTGAAATAATGACTCCACCGAAGAAAATAAGTCATCAAACTCGTCTTCTTTATGATCAAACTTTGTGAGTTTTGCCTATTCAAGTACATTATAGACGATTTTCCTTGGGTCAAATCGCCTATTAGGAATGGTGGCAAGATTTAGCATATTTATCTTTTCTGCTTCCTTCTCTGCATGCTTATAGTCATGCAGAGTGTAAACACCACACCTTAGAGGAAAAGGAGGCCAAACCTGCTTCTTTGAAGTCCTCAGAGTCTTGGTTGCTCCTACGGACATAATCTGATAGGCTAATTCTCTAGCCAATAGCTTGTCGGGTATGTACAAGGGAAGGACATGAGGCCTGGAAAGGCTGCCGAAAACTCTTATGTATGTGAATTTATCCTCTCTGAACCAGTTTCCTAGAGCGGTTAGGTCAATCTCTGCTTGTGAAGAAATCTTCGAAGCAGGCTTGTCAAAAATGGCATAGTAAATGGGCAACATAAAACCATTCAAAACTTGATACAGGTGGTCCTTATAATGTGCTTTCCACAGCTTCTAGAAATAAATGTGAATTGGCATGGGGTCTTGTGGAGTCCATCTCCAACCCAGCACAGGAAATTCAGAGTTGAAGCAAAGAGTATCTAAAATATAGGCACTATAATAAAACGGAGGAATAGACCTATCAGTGACGCGAGTTTTATTTCTAAACTCAAGGATAGCAGTGGCTAACTTATCAGATAATCTATTTCCCCAATCCATTATCTCACTATTGACTGCCACTTCCATTAAAGGAACCATTTCAATTGAGAATTTAGTGGAATCATGTAATCCCCAAATCCTACACATCATCGGCCCGGCATAACAATAAGGAGAACATAATGAATCGACAGAGTACTTACCTAAAGATTCATGCTTGTGCCTTGCAGGGTTCTGTCTCCATTCCCGAATAGGTGCTGATTCAGTTTCATTCTCATCCCTGAACTTCTCCAGAAATTCCTTGTTGTATTTCTTCTGTGGTTCAAGCAAGTGGTACATTTGTCTCAAATCATTAGGTTGAAATGAGCCGAAGACTCTCCCGTCAATTGTGCAGAATGTTCTATTTGTAACAGGGATTTCTTCAACTGCCTACCTCACTACATCTGTATATGGAAGAATTTTTCTCTCGAGCTGCTATTCAGTGTAGGTAGGAGTCGACTAAATCCTTTAGGGTAGCCTCTGACTTTCTGGTTGAACCTGCAGTAGCTTGCACCGATACTGTTTCAGGCTCTTTAGCTTCAACTAGATTGTAGATGCTTTGCCAGCTACTGTTGCTGAGGCCAAGACAGGTAGTTTTTGAAATCAATCCTTTCTTGCTTGGTCCTGGATCAGCAGTAGATTGTCATGTCATTGCAGGAGCTGAAGCTGCTGTAAATCTCTTGGATTTCTTCCCCATTTAGCTTAAATTTGTTGCTTCGGCGGAGCTCTGCGCAGGAGATAAAATGAACGTAATACAGAGAATAGGTGGTACAAGCCAAATATGAAAGAGTTATATCAATTAATGAATAATGAAGAATTAAAATAATACTGCTGCGGATACAATCTCTGAGGAGATTTCGGCATAATTGCTCCATTAATTGGCGACTTAATCCTGTCAATCATTTAAATGCCCATCATATCGTTTATTCGATGAATGATTCATTCAAGCGTGGCTTTGGTTTTTGGCAATTAATCACAAGTGAATCGATATCGGGAACAGGAAGGCTTTTAATAATAATCTAACATAATATACCCAATCCTTTTCAATCTTTTTTGAAATTCACGCTTAGCTTTATCGCAATAGGAATCGGAGAAATGCTCGAGTGGTAATATTTGTGTCATTGCAAGATCCCCAATCCCTGATGGCGATACAGCTTATTCGCATCGGGAATTTTTAAAGGGTGCCTTTAATGTGTGTGTGCTACACTCCCCGATTGCCGACAGCGATATCGCATCGGAGAAAAGTGAGAAGGCCTTTCGTTACATTTGCTTGCCTTTCCCGATATCCGATAGTTATTCACTTTTCGGATCGGGTTAAACCATTGGGTCTTTTCGTTATGCATCCCTTTTTGTTGCAATATGCGATCTTGCGATTGCTTTATCGCAATAATAAAGAATTATGTATTTATTTTATAAGACCAATTTAAGTTTGTTCAAAAGGTTTATAATGTATTGTTTCTTTTCGGACCTTTTGATGAAAGATGAGTTGATACCAATTTTATTCATAAATCTAAAAAGGGACCCATTTCATATTATAATTAAAGATAAAATTTTATGAAATGGGGGGTTGTTGTATAGCACAACAGGACCATAGTAGTACTAATGGATGCATCATTGTATCTACCATACTCACTATGTTAGGATGACCTCCATTGGTCTGGGATCAATGATACTGGTCTAGGACCAGTAAGAGTGGTACACACTCTGAGACTGACTTCGGGTCAGTGGAGGATGGTATGATACATCCTTGATCATTTCTTCTTCTTCATAGTTCGAGCAGAGCAGAAAAGAGCAAAGCATAACAGAGAAGAGCAGGGGTCAAGTTGTTTAGGGCAGTACATTTGATGGATGAATAGCAGCGATGTTCAGACGAATTTCAGATGGAGTTCTCCCTAGTTGAGATGGAGTGTTAAAATGGCAACTAGGGCCAAACTCCATGAGGATCACCTTATTCATGGATGATAATATTTTATCTAGATTCCTCTTGTTGAGAGGTGTAGGATTGATCTAAATATTATCCGATTCTAATAAGTATTTATGGAGATATGAATTTATTTTGATTATGGACTAATTGTCAAAGTCAGCCAACAACTTATGTAGGCTTAGAAGCCCAACAAACTCATATATTCATCATCAACGTTTGCATAAAAATATAATATGTCTCCTCCTAATTTGAACACACACTTCTCATCACATCTCTCTCTCCTACGCAGAAAAAGGGTCTCTTCTCTCTCCTGCACAGAAAAGACTCTATCTCTCACACGTGGGAAGGAAGGACGTAGATTTTAGGGCTGCAACTGCAGATCGGAACTTTGACCAGTGTTGACCATCATTCTCTCTCTCTGGACTGTGCAGTAGGTGAAGCTGACTCTCTTTGGAAAGCCGCATTTTTTGGTGAAGGAATCAAGGTGATCCAACCATCGGTTTGACAGATATTGACTGCACTAGTTTAGGGCTTATGCCATTGATGCCGCTAACGTCGATGATACTAATGCTGCTAATGCCAATGATGTTGACGCCGCTAATGTCGATGATACTGATGCCGCTGGTGCCAATGATGCTGATGCTGCTTATGCTGATGCCACTGATCTAGGGTTTACTTCCACTGATATAAATTAGATTTTTGTACTATTTCTCTCTGCTGAATTATTGAAGATAAAAGAAGATTTGATCAAAGGGTTTCCCCATATTGGGGTTTGTCCCTGTCTAGCCACCACATCTTGTGTCTCTTATCTTAGCTTGTTTTTAGTTGATCATTTAATGTTCTATCTGCACTTTACTTATGTATTTGTGATTGCTAATCTATGGATAATAATAAGAAAGATAAGTAAACTACTCTAAGCATAGAACATACCATAATTTAACATGGAACCAAAGACTCTGAGATGCTTTATTGAAGGAATGTGGCCATACCACATTTCATAAGGAGTCTTGTTTTTAATAGCATTAGACAGACATCTATTCTTTACATATGCAGCACATAGAACTACATCAACCCAAACCATCAATTTTACATTCTTGAAAAACAACATGGAAGGAACCATATTTAATATTGTCCTGTTCATTCTTTCAACTAATCCATTATGTTGGGGATTATAAGGCATAGTTATTTGATGTTTGATCCCATGCTAGTGAAGATAGTTTTCAAATTCATTTGAAGTTTATTACCTTCCATTATTAGTGCAAATAGAGCCAATGTGAGATTATGCATCATTTTCAATCCATGAATGTTTGAAAAGCATCGTATTTGTTCTTCAATAAATAAACCCAACACATTATGGTGTAGTCATCAATAAATGTCATCATATATTTATTTCCATTTGTATAAGGAACATGCATTGGACCACATAAATTTGAATGAATGAGTTCAAGTTTTCTATGTGTTTTCTATGAATTACTAGTTTTCTATGTTGCTTTCCTAGAATACAAGCACCACATTGCTTAAGTTTCCTAGGAATTGTAGGCAAACTAGTACCACAATTTTTCTTCAACAAGCGAAGGTTGTCATAGTTCAAGTGTCCAAATCTAGCATGCCATAAAAGACTTGATGGAAATATACCTTCATCATAATGAGAACTGTATGAGAATTTGTGTGCACAAGAAGAGGTACCTTGCAGCTTTAGAAGTCTTTCTTCTACTATCCCCGTCATGACAAGAGAGTGATCTGATGCTTTTCTGACCTCAACATTGCCATCAAACATATGAATGGAGTTTCCTTGCTAGAGGATGTGGATGAAGGACAACAAGTTTCTCCTTAGTTATGGGAGATATAAAACATCATGGAGAAGAAAGTCTGGAAGACCAGGCAATTTGAACCTGATGGTGCCAAGCTCTGATGGCTTGAGTTTTGATTTGTCTGCAAAGTATACTGCTCCATCAACATTGTCAGAAAATTCTTCAAAAAAATCTCTTCTAAAATATGTGGCAAGTTGCCCCTGAATCAAGAAACTAATCATTTTTCCAAGAAAAAAGTGAAGCATTAAAAAAGTCTTCAGTAACTCCAATATTACAATGTGCCACAACATAGTGAGCAGATTCAGGTGCTTTACCTTTCTCTTTATCATTGGTTTTACCTTTGGCTTGATTTCTTTCCTGCTCAATTCTATCTCAAGGAAACTTACATGTAGATGCATCATGCCCATCTCTATTGAATGTATGCAATGAAGATCAGACTTTTCTCCTTGCGAGTGTATGCCCCCCCTACCTCTGAAATTTCTTCTTCCTCTTCCTCTTCGACAACCTCTTACTGTGGAAGAATATTGAGCATCATTCTTCTCTCTATGTGAAAGACACACATCTTCTTCAAAATACTGAGGAGTTTTCTTCTTCCCAAAAGCCTTCTCTCTCTCTCAACAAACTTCTTCACAAGGGATTCAAAGGTAATCTCCTTGAGGTTTCCACTTGCTTGCAATGACTCAAGATAATTTGAATAAGTGGGATATATTACCTTGACAAAAAATATGAGAGGAATGTTTATTTGAACATCAATGGTTTTGATATCATGCATAATAGATCTTACTTTTGATGTTAAAGCAAGAGGATCATCATTTTTCAATTCAAGACTAAGAAATTTAATCATCAATTGGACAACTTCAAGTTTAGAGCGTCAGTCATAGAGTTTGTTCAAATTTTGTAAGGCTTAAAAAGCATTTGAAAGTGGTGAAATATGGTGACTCACCTCTCCATTTACAGATGCTACAATCAAGGCATAGGCCTTACTATTCTTGTTTTACCAAATGGTCATCTCCTTATTTGAGGTGGGCTCTATCGATTCATTATTTCCTTCTCATACACAAACTCCTTTCCACAACTCATTGAAAATGAGAGAGTGTTTTATCTTCCGCAACCATTCTAGATAGTTATTTTTCCCAGAGAGAACTACTCCAATAATAGATATCAATGAATGGCTTTAGAAAAGTATACTGCAAAAAAAAATTGTACTTATGTGTTGAAAATAATTCTGAGAAGGGGGGTAAATCAGTATTATCGGTTCAATAATTTTTCATTTCCCAAATAGATTTATATACACTAATTCTATGAAGTGAACTATCATGTACATGCTACTATGATTAGAGAAACCAGTGTATACCCAGAGAAATTATGATTTAGTCAATTTATCATGTGCTGATATTTAATTAGTGCATGAGTAACTTATTAAATAGTGGATTAAAAATAGAATAAACCATCACACATAATCAACACACATGAAAACCAAGATTTAAGGTGGAAACCCAATAAGGGGAAAAATCACCTGATGCTATCGTCTATGTCTTATTTTAATAATAATAAGAAGAAAATATATTTACAATCTTGTACGAGTGCAGTCTCATACCAATACATAGGCACCCACCTACAAAATGCTACAACCTTCTCTCCTTTTCCAACTTCTACTGGAAGGGAGATACAACCCCCTAGCTCTTGTACTAGCCAATGTGTTTACTAGTACATAGGCGTGGGCCTACAGAAGGCTACGACCTTCTCTCTTCTTCGAGGGACCACATTTCATAAATTTTTAGACTAGATGCTCCTAGCACACAACAATACAAATGAAGGTCTCGTTTCGTCAAATTTTCATACCTGACCCATCAAAAGCTTTGAAACTCAAACTACATCAACCAACAATCAATTAATCTGAACAATCAGATTACTATCACCAAAACATTGTGCTAAACCCAGAAACCTGCAACATCATTCAAAATTAGCTATAACCTCAAAAATCATGCATCATAATATATACGCTACTTTACTGAACCCAACCTACGTGTATACGCTACTTCCTTTAATCAAACCTGCGTATACCTTCAAAGCTACTGAAACATAAAACTTATGAATCAATTTTGTACCAACCAGCAATATACTTGAACATCAAATCTCAATTTATAGAGCTTTACACAGGCAGTAGCAGAGATCACCCTTCTCACTTATACAATCAATCAATCAGATACCAAAATCCTTATGCATTCAGTTTTACATTCAGATCTAAGAAGACTTCATTGACAGACAATAGTAAAACAATAGAATTGATTAGATAGATCAGCCAAATCTAAAGAATAGGATTTTCCTTTGTACACACTACTTGGAAGAGTATAACCTGTGTGTACACGTGCTTTTACCTAGACGAACTAGCGTATAGATCTGCAAATATTAACTCATCACTTCTTTGTTAATCTGGACTTTAGACAAACCCAAATCATAACATTTAAAGAATAAAATAGGTGTACATAATCATATCTAGCCCAACCAATGTCAGATCATTCAATGATAAGTCATTTCAGGTCTCATGATCCTGATCCAAAATTGAATTCAAGGTGCACAAAATATTTCAGATCAAATCACAAACATAGCCCCTGCAACATAAAATATACTTCAGATAGAAGTATTCCTTAGAAACCCTTTCACTTTCACACACTAGCCTTATGATCTTCTCCTCCTTATATAGTTTAGGCCTTTCTCAATACTCTGACCAAAACCACTTAGGACCCATGGTTTTCTTCGACGGGATCAAATAGTCATTACTCCACTCAATATTGTGGGCTAGTACCATGTTTTTGACCCCTAGTATTGTCTCCTCTTGAATTTCCTTGATTTTCCAACAAATACGTGTTTTTCTTCTTGTGAAAGTTCATGTATACATATACTCTCCTTTTGTTATGTGAACCAGCGTGTATACATTGTTTTGACTAAGTGGACCTGCGTATACATCTTAAACTGCTTTTCACCATCCTTTACCTTCAACTTCTTCATTCTGATAAGTACACTTTAGTTCCATCTTCATGTTCTTTTGTACAAATGCCTTGTTACATCTAAATGGACCTGTTACACTGTGGGTTGCCTTTCATCAAAACTGAACTAACCTGTGAGTGAGTTTCCATCAAGGACAACACTTGTATCATAATGCCAACAATCTCCCCCTTTGGACTTGATGGAAACCATGCTGGTGTTGACTATTGCAAGCTGTAGAAAATAATAGAGATAACAAGAAACACCAAAATACTCTCCCACTTTGACATCAAGGGCAAAGGCCAAGCCAAACTATTCTCCCCCTTTGATGTACATTATCTTGTCCATGCTCCCCTTGAGTACATGCCGAGTCTATAGGGATATGTTTCAAAAGAATAACATGACTCTATAACTCAACTAAGTGAGTATGACCTCCCTATGACCACTGACTCATACATACAACAACCACCCAACCAAATGGGGATACACCATATTTGACTCATCCACCCAACCAAGTGAGGATATACCAATTGTTTATTCATGACAGAAATACAACAATTATTACATCATCCATCCTATGCAAAGTGGGGATACAAATTACATCATATGTCCAATAGGACCCATTCAAATATAGACCATGACAGAAGAAGTCATATCACACCCTAGATCTTTACATGACTTATGCAAAAAATGATATAAGTATCTGAGGCCATAGCTGAACTCAGCAACCATGATGCCAACAATGAAGAGTATGTGTGAAGGATAATGCTCCCCCTGGACTTGTGCTACATGTGCATTGTCAACAAGTCATTCATTAAGGCATCTTTGTCAGTCAAATAAAAATCAATGACAAAGCATAGTGTCAGACTGTAATCATCAATATTAGATAGAGCACCCATATCAGAGTCTAACCCACTATTTTTCTGCCAGAAAAACATATACACTCCTTCAGCCACAAAAACCCGCGTGTATATGCGACTATACTTCATGAAACCCGCATATAATAACCTTTCTCTGAAAATTGGATTTAACAGCAGGATGATGCAGCAACTACTCCCAACTTTTTTCTAAGATATTCAAATGTTTCTCTCGGAAGTGGTTTAGTGAATATATCATCAACCTGTTCTTTGGAGGGAACATACTCCAATTTAACCTTTTGTTCAAGCACTTGTTCTAATAGAAAATAGTGTAGAATGGGTATGTGCTTGGTCTTGGAGTGCATGACAAGATTTTTTGAAATACAGATGGCACTTGTATTATCACATGGAATGGAGATGGGTGGAGTACATGTGATCTAAATGTCTTGCAACGTTTTCATCATCCAAAGTAGTTGTGTGCAGTAAGATGCAACAATTACATATTCTTCTTTAGCTGTAGATAGGGAGATCGAACTTTGTTTCTTGTTGAACCATGATACTAACCAAGAACCCATATAGAATGCACCTCCACTAGTACTCCTTCAATCATCCACATTTCCTACCCAATCTACATCTTTATAAGAATGAAGAGTCTGTATCTTTAGGACACCATAGTCCAAAGTCCTGAGTTCCTTGAAGATATTTGAAAATTCTTTTGACTGCCTGGAGATGTGATTCATTTGGATTTGTTTGGAACCTTCCAACAATTCACACGCAATGCATGATATCAGGTCTGGTACCTGTTAGATAAAGCAAACTTCCAATCATAGATCTATAAGTTGGTTGGTTTACTATTGGTGATTCATAATTAGGACTAAGAATACATCCTATTACTGTTGGAGTACATATTGGTTTACAATATTCCATTCCGTACTTCTTCAATATCTGCTTGAGATATTTGGTTTGTGAAAGAAAGATACCATCTTGTGTTTATTGTACTTGTAGACCAAGAAAATAAGTAAGTTCACCAAGTAAGGACATTTCAAATTCTTGCTGCATTACTGAAGTAAAATCCTGACTCATGGATTCTTCATTGCTACCAAAGGTGATATCATCAACATAAACAACAATAATTAGCAGTTTATCATTTTCAATCTTTGTGTATAAATTTCTATCTGCGGAACCTTTTGTGAAACCTTGTTGTTGTAGATATTTGTCAAGGCAGTAATACCAAGCACTTGGAGCCTATTTTAGACCATAGAGAGCCTTTTTGAGCTTGCATACAAGTTTTGCATCATTTACAAGAATGAATCCTTCTGGCTGTTCAATATAAACTTCTTCTAAATCTCCATTAAGAAAGGCTAATTTTACATCCATTTGATACACTTTGAATTTTCGAGAACTAGAGAGAGCAAGAAACATCCTTATGGCTTCAAGTCTAGCAACAGGTACAAAATTTTCTTCAAAACATATACCTTCTTGTTGAGCATACCCTTTACAAACAAGTCTTGCCTTGTTTCTAATAACTTCTCCATTTTCATTCAGCTTATTCTTAAATATCCATTTTGTTCCTATACCATTTTTATCATGAGGTCTAGGAACTAATTCCCAAGTATCATTCTTTTCAATTTGGTCCAGTTCTTCATCCATGGCCTTGACCCAACATTCATCTTTGCAGGCTTCATTTACATTATGAGGTTCGGTGGAGGATAGTAATGCTAAATAAATTGAGGTCCCTGTAAGAGTTCTTCTTGTATATACACCGGCCCCTTTTTCTCCTAGAAATTGAGATTCTGGATTATTCTTCTGAACATACCTGGATGGAGTCTTTTCCCTATCTGTTGTATCTTATTCTGGTGCTTCATTGGTTTCTTCTTCTATATAATTTTGATTTGATGCAGGAAAGAATTCCCCATCTTCCTCACTTTCATATTCCTCTGTTGATTTCATTTGTTCCGGATTTTTGCATGCTTCATCAATTACAACATCAATGCTTTCAACAATTTTCCGAAGTCTTTTATTATAACATTTGTATCCTTTACTTCTGGATGAATAACCAAGAAGAATTCCTTCATCTTCTCTAGGTTCGAACTTACCAAGTTTTTCATCAGTCCTTTTGATGAAACATTTGCTTCCAAAAAATCTAAAGTGTTTTATAGTAGGAGGCTTACCATACCAAAGTTCATATGTATTTTGATTGCTATTTACCCGAACATTCACTTTGTTAAGAATAGTCACAGCAACAAATGCAGCTTCACCCCAGAAGTTTGCAAGAGTTCCAGATTCATCAAGCATAGCTCAAGCCATTTGTTGAATTTTTCTGTTCATTCTTTCCACCATGCAATTTTTCTAAAGGAGTTCTTGGACAGACAATTTCCTTTTTATTCTATGTTGTTCACAAAAGTCAAAGAATTCATTTGATATGAATTCTCCCTCTCGATCATATCTAACACATTTGATTTTTAGATCTAATTCATTTTCAACTAAAGCTTTTAAGGCTTTAAAATTTTCATAATGCTTCATGTTTATGTTTTAGTAGACCTATCCAACACATCTTGGAAAAATCATAGATAAATAAAATAAAATATTCTTCTCCACGTGGTGAATTTTTCCTTGTTGGTCCACATAAATCAGTATGGATGAGTTCAAGAGGCTTACTTGCTGATCCTTATTTTTCATTGAAGTGAACTCTAGTTTTATTACCGACTTGACATGGTTTACATATGGTATTTTTTGGGATGCTAATATCTGGAAGATCATGCACTACCTTGAGTTTGCATGATTTTTTTATTTGAGAAAAGCTTAGATGTCCCAATCTTCTATGCCATAGCTAGTTTTCATTTGTTTTTCTTAGATAGCATTGTTGTTGTCCTCCTTTGAGTATGTATAAGTTGTTTGGAGTTCTTGTACCTTTGATCACGGTCTTTCCTGTATTAATCTCACGAACCACACATCCATTTGATCGAAACACAACTTCATTTCCTTGATCACACATTTGACTAACACTCAACAGGTTATGCTTTAAACCATATACATACATGATATTTCCATCTTTAACCTTTTCTTTCAAGAAGACGGAACCTTTACCTTTAATGACAGCTGGAGTGTCATTTCCAAATGAGACATTCTTTTCCTTTTATAAAGTATTATATGAATGAATTTTCTCTTTATCACTTGTCATGTGTTTGGAGCATCCGATTTCGATGTACCACTAATTTTCTTGTCCTTCTGCCTACAAAGCTATGCCACATCTTTATGATTGAGATTCCTTATTTCTCCATATCTTGGGATTTAATGATGTTTTCTCCTTTTGAAGTGATGGCCGAAATTTGCTCCTGCATTCAAATTCTTCATGACCAAAGTTGTTACAAATCGAACATTCTACTTCATTTTGAAGAGGAGAAAAGTTATTATAGGAACTTTTCTTGATTCCTATTACACTCCTTCGATTTCGTGCTTCTCTAGTCATGATGGTTTTGTAAGCAACACCTTGAGCATCCTTATGCCTAAAGTTATGACATGAAAAACATTGCCCATTAAAGACGTTTCTGCGATCATAGAATCTTTTGGCATTGTTTACCTATTGGTTGAAGCTTCTAATGCTATTCATCCTTGGAGTAAATTGAGTATGATTTGCCTGATGAGTAATTTTAGGCCTTTTGCTGACAATTGACATACTGTTTACTGGTCTTTACTGTATCAAGATAGCTTTTGGTGGAGGCTAACGGCTTAAGTGATTGAGATGATTATTCAGTATATCCAAGACCTGTCTTTATCAGAGGAGAACATTGAACCTTGATTATTTCATTTAAAGTTTCAAATCCTTTAGAAATTGTAAGATTAAGAGATTTTTTCTTCTCAAGTTCTTTTCTTAGACCCACAATTTCACATTCTAGATTTTCATTATGTTTTTCTCTTTCAAGGAGTTGGTGTGTCAACGTTTCTATGATCATATTCTTTTCTTCTAAACATATTTTGATTTTAGTGATTTTTTCAAGAAAGTCTTCCTCTTCTAAGGCATCCAAAAAGTCATCATTTTCATAAGCCATGAGTAGTCCATAATCTTGTTCAGTTTCATCTTCATCACTATTGGATAAACCATCACTATCTTCATGTGTATAGTAACTCCTTCTATTCACAACCTATTTTCTATTTCCTTTTGCATATTCCTTTCCTTTTTCATATTTATCTTTATGAGGATATTTGGCAACATAATGGACGACTCTACCACAAGCAAAGTGTTTGAAAGGTAGCTTACCTCTAAATCTTTCGGAACCCTGTTGAAGCTTCTTGTCAAAATTTACCTCATCTTCTTCTTCTTAAATGTGTCCTGATTCATTATGCTCTTCCTTTTCTTTCCCCTTTGTTGATGCTTTAAAAGAGACTTCTCTCATATCTGATGGGCCTCCTTTTCTCATTTCAAAGGCAGTTAGGATTCCATGGAGTTGAGTCACAATAATAGTTTGAAGATCCTATTATTCTTCTATGGCAGATACCTTTGACTCAAATTTAGAAGATAAAGATCTCAATATTTTCTCAACTAAAGTAGCTTCCTTTATCTCTTCACCCAAATTCTTCATACAATTAACAATCTCATTTATATGTAAAAAGTAACTAGCAACACTCTCATCACTATGAATCTTAAGAGTTTCATACTGAATTATGAGAGTTTGAAGCTTAGCACATTTTACCTGAGAGTCTCCTTTGTAGATCTGAACGATTTTGTCTCGTATCTCGTTGGATGTCTTGAGCTGCATGACTTTAACAAATTTTGATTCTGACAGACTTCCCAGTAACATATTGACAACTTTGGCATTGGTTTCGTATAACTTCTTAGTTGTAGAGTCTGTAGGAATTTTTGCTAGAAATTGATATCCTCCTTCCACAATTTCCCAAACATCGGCTCCAAGAGATTGTAGATAGGCTCTGGTTCTTATTTTCCAATATACCAAGTTGCTCCCATTGAATATTGGTGGTCTGACAGATCCCATGCCTTCATGATTATTCATCTTGAAAGATCTTCCTTCAAGTGATCAAGCTTCTTCTGAAGGACCTGCTCTGATACCAATTGTTGGAAATAATACTGAGAGGGGGGGTGAATCAGTATTATTAGTTCAATAATTTTTCATTTCCCAAAGAAATTTATATACGCTACTTCTATGAAGTGAATTACTGTGTACACGCTATTGGGATTAGAGAAACCAACGTATACCCGAAGAACTTATGATTTAGTCAATTTATCATGTGTTGATCTCTAATTAGTGCATCAATAACTTATTAAACAATGCAGTAAAAACATAATAAACCATCACACACATGAACACCGAGATTTAATGTGGGAACCCAATGCGGGGAAAAACCACCTGCTATTATCGTCTATGTCTTCTTCTAATAATAATAGGAAAACCTGTTTACAATCTTGTGCTAGTGCAGTCTCATACTAGTATGCAGGCACCCACCTGCAGAAGGATATAACATTCTCTCGTTTTCCAGCTTCTATTGGAAGGGAGCTACAACCGCCTAGCTCTTGTACTAGCCAATGTGTTTACTAGTACGTAGGCACCGACCTACAGAAGGCTACGACCTTATCTCTTCTTCGAGGGGCCATGTTTCATAAATTTTCAAACTGGATGCTCCTGGCACACAACAATACAAATGAAGGCCTCGTTTCATCAAATTTTCATACTGGACCCGTCAGAAACTTTGAAACTCAAACTGCATCATCCAACAATCAGATTACTATCACTAGAACACTGTGCTAAACCCAGAAACTTGCAACATCATTCAAAACTATTTGTAACCTCAAAAATCATGCATTATAATGTATAAGCTAATTTATTGAACCCAACCTATGTGTATGTGCTAATTCCTTTAATCAAACCTACATATACCTTCAAAACTACTGAAACATAAAAATTCTAAATCAAGTATGTACCAACCAGCAATATACTTGAACATCTACTCTCAATTTTACAGAGCTTTACACAAGCAGTAGCAGAGATCAGCCTTCTCATTTATACAATCAATCAATCAAATACCAAACTCCTTATGCATTCAGTTTTACATTCAAATCTAGGAAGACTTCATTGACAAACAATAGTAAAACAACAGAACTGATCAGATAGATCAGTCAGATATGAAGAATAGGCTTTTCCTTTGTATATGCTACTTGTAAGATTAGAACATGCATGTACACACGCTTTTACTGAGACGAACCAGCGTATAGAGCTGTAAATATTAACTCATAAGTTTGTTGCTATTCCAAACTTCAGACAAACCCAGATCATGACATTTAAAGAATAAAACAGGTGTACATAATTAGATCTAGCCCAACCAATATCAGATCATTCAATGATAAGTCTTTTCAGGTCTCATGATCCTAATCCAACATTGAATTCAGGGTGCACAAAATATTTCAGATCAAATCACAAACATAGCCCCTGCAACATAAAATATACTACAGATAAGTATTCCTTATAAATCCTTTCACTTGCACACACTAGCCTGATAATCTTCTCCTCCTTATATAGTTTTAGGCCTTTCTCAATACCTCAGACCAAAACCACTTAGGACCTATGGTATTCTTGGACGGGATCAAATAGTCGTTACTCCACTCAATATTGTGGGCAAATACCATGGTATTGACCCCTGGTATTGTCTCCTCTTGAATTTCCTTGATTTTCCAACATATACGCGCTTTTCTTCTTGTGAAAGTGCATGTATATGTATACTCTCTTTTTGATATGTGAACCAACATGTATACATTGTTTTCATTAAGTGGACCTGCGTATACATCTTAAATTGCTTTTCACCATCCTTTGCCTTCAAATTCTTCATTCTGATTAGTAGACTTTAGTTCCATCTTCCTATTCTTCTGTACCAATGTCCTCTTACATCTTAATGGACCAGTTACACTCTGGATTCCCTTCATCAAAACTGAATTGGCCTGTGAGTGAGTTTCCATCAAGGACAACAATTGTATCATAATGCCAACATTATGGTGGCATAAAAATGCAGTTTTGTGGAAAAATGTACTTATGGTGTAAAAATTACAATATGATATTTATTGAACAGAGGTATTATTTGAGAGAGGCACTACATAAAATCCAAAACCCAATAACACTTTCCAAATAATAGACTACAAATATATTCCGAAAACCAACACCCCTTGGAAATCATTTATTAATAAAACCTGAATATGGCAGCCCACAAACTAGATTTCCAAAATACCAACCAGAGATAGAGAAACTCTTATCCATTACATTCTAGAATTATGAGAATACTCTAGTTGTTATTACAAACTAAATTCTCAAGGCACAGTGGCAAGCGGATTTAAAAACTGGAGTTATGAGTATCAAATATGGGTGGGAGGTATTACAGTGGGGAGCATATTTAAAAACCGAAGTTATGATTGTCGAATATAGGAGGGAGGTATTACAATGGGGGGCAAATTTAAAAACTTGGAGCATATACCAAGGAAGTAGTGGGAGTAAGAAATATTGAATTGGAGGTTCAACGTAGTGGAGCGTGTAGTATAAAACACATCGTGGTATAAAACCAATGGGAAAACCAGTATGAAAAAGCCTTGGAAGCATATTGTAATTAAGAAACTCGATGTTGTAATGGAATACCGTGCAGTGGTATGGGAATAGCGTTACAAATGATTAAAACAGTCGAGAAACATTAGGATGAGGAGTTAACATATGAGCCGTGGGAGGTATGGTAGTGTTAACTTATGTATGGATTAACCAAGGAAGCCAAGTGGTAAAGGGCATGCACATGTATAGGAGAACTAGTAGTGGGGAGTCAATTGTGGTAAAATCATAGTGGAGAGGGGTATGATGTATGGTTCAGCATTCTGGCCTAGAAATGAAACCTGTATGACAATGTATTCAACCGCACATAAACTGGAGCCAATTACTTGCAACAACAGAGGGGAGACCAATCAAGATACTATTGACAATGTTGGACCCGCCAACATGTTAGGAGATTTCCCTGGTAAGAAGTCCCAATTGGACCTCAGACCGTTTGGTTTAGGAGTCCCAGCAGTGGGTCGTATGGTAATGCCTTGACCGCGATTTTGTATAGAGGCAAGTAAGATAACTCTATTGGTAGCAAGGGTGTGACAACTGCAGCGAGCCAAGGAAGGAGCATGAGAGGTTCTAACACATAGGGGTTGAGATGAGTGTGCCCCTTAGAAACCTGTGATAGCATGCAATTAAGAAGGGAACACACAAGAAAAGATGTATCACAACATGGAAGGCAAGTTAGCTAGCAATCCAAAGTGATGGTTAAACCAACAACACATTTCAAAAAGTTTCATACATACATACACAAATAGCTATACATGCATGCATAAGTAAACATATACATATATCATTTAGATTAAACCAGATAACATAGAATACAATACAACATATGCATGAAATGTGTTGGCTCTTGTTATATTAAGAAGTGTAAGTTCCAGTGATACAATACATCCATGTCCAACCACTAGTTCTGATAGCGGAATGTTACAGCCACAATCACCTGCTCCTTCAAAGATATGTACTAGCTCTGTGCAGTGGAGAAGCCAAGGCTCGTTACATATTGTTCAAGCTTTCTCCAAGATAGTCTTATCAGAAGCTTGGCTGACCAAAATCCTTTACAATGAGTTATGAGGTTCTATTTATAGCAAAGGGTGGGGTGACCCTTGACATTCCCCTTTATGACAGTTCATCTACCCTCATGAATCTTCATCTACTCTATGGTTGTTACATCCAACTATCGACACTTTAACTTGCACTTGACAAGACGTTACATTTCAATGCACATGTGCCCATGTGAGACAAAATGGCTTGAGCAAGCCATGCAAGACATCACTAACACTCGGTCTGTTGTGGTGAGACCAACTCTTTGACATGCTTGTGATGGTGAAGGTGGTGAGTTGATGCCAAGCTTGGCCGTCTGTGATCGTGTGCATGTGCTCCATGGTGACATCTTTCTAAAGTGAACTCTTGCCTTTGTTGCATCTGGGTGCATTGGTGTGGCTCCTCCATCCAACTCATTTGCTAACATACACATGGTCTTCTTGGGTGCAGCCAAACCGGCAACACACTGATGCATAGTGTCCATGTTGATCTTGTAGTGTGTGCTAGTGGTCATGCGCATCAACTATCAACTACATGTTCAGCTCCAGTTGGACTTGCTTATTGTCTTTGCCTGGTGAGTGTGCTGAATGGGTGGGATCGCATGTGTGTGCATGATGAAATGCATGCTACTAAATTCCCTTGCATGCGACCAACAACACTGCTCACCATCTCTGCTCCGTGCCAATTGTTGGGATCTTTAACTTATACGGGCACAGTTTCATCTATGAGTGTGTGTTGTGCCCGTTGTTGTACATGTTCTTGCTACAACTCATTCTCTTGTCTATGAAACTCATGTTCTTCCTTGATTTGCTGCTTGAGCACATGCAAATCCTTCTCAGTTCTATTCTCTACCTTCGTGTGATCTTCATGTCACGCCGTCACTTGATAGCCTAAGTCTCCAAAGTTGCTTTCACCAAAAGTGGATCTGCTTGAGCTTGCAACTTTGTTTCGCCTTTGTGTTGTAAACAACCTTCCTCTTACATTCGTTGCATATGGTATGCTTCCTTCAGCTATTGTTCTCTATGCTGCTCACTATGATGTTGCTGTCATCATATCTTGATGTCCTTGTCTATGAAAAACTTGATGTCTTTGTGGGTAGGCAAGTCCATAGACACTTGATCGACCACATCCCCAAGTGTGCTCTGAAAGGTGTCTTTGACTTTGCTCCCTTGGAAACCATTGTACTTGTGCTGCTGAGAGGCAGATGAACACCTGTGATACCTGGAGACATGGCAACACTCATGGAAAGAAATCTGTCAGTCAAAAACCAAAATGTACTTCAGAACTAACTTGCAACATACTTGTGTGACTGATCATGAAGGTTGCACAATTTCCACAGGGAGGTCATGAGACTGATTTCCAAGACTACGTAAGGCATAGTTTGGGTTGCTGGGAGGCTGACTGACTGCTGGAACTGCACAATGCACAGTCCAGTCTGGCTACTGACTGTTGGAATTGCATAATGTGCAATCTCAGCTGACAATGATTGCAGGGTCAATGACTGCATTGTGCAATGTTTTGGGCCAACAGTCACTGTCCCTCAAAATTGCGCAATGCAAAACTAGAGGACAGTCACTGGGTAGAAATGAACATTTCCTGAGAGGAAGACAGAGTCTTCCCTCTCAGGATTGTGCAATGATGTCTCAGTGAGGCCGAGTTCGGGCTAAGGCTACCTAGACTCGCTGATGGGCAATTGGATGTGAATGTGAATGTGAATGCATGGCGATACTAAGTGTAAGCATAAGTGAATGATCGTGCATGAAAATGGTGAATGACAGATTTAGAAAATGGAACAACATGCATGTGGGTGAGTCAAGTCACCGAATCGGTGACCATTCATGAAAAACAGTTTCATGCATGCGACAGGAGTGAGATGTTAACAAAAATTGAAACGAAGCTAGTACAAGCTAGTATGTATCAAAACAACAGCAAGCGCTCACTAAAATGAAGCAGACAACATTCATACGAAGCAAAACACAAAAAGGGCCAGAAATGCAACATAAGACATGGAAAGTGGGCTTACCCCAAAACAGGTGAGCTGAATGTGTCAACGGCTCCTAGATGTGATGTGGGATGTCAGAGCTTCATGTTTGATGTTAGGAATGAACTTTGCAGCATCTGGTTCATGAGTTTTGATCAAATCGAAGATGTGACGCATGCCACAAATCTAGGAAGAGCGGCACTTGGTGGGAGGTTTCCGAGATGATCCTTGCATGCAACCTCTATGTTGGGTCCCTATAATACTAGTGATTACCCCATTAATATTGTAGTTGCATCCCTTATTAATATTGTTGTGCCCCTATTATCCCCATATTGTTATTATTGTGCCCCATAGAATCCCTCTATTGTTAATTTTTGTGGCTTTATATTATTATTGTTAGGTCGGCTGGGTTATATTGTGACTCCTTAGACTCCTATATATAGAAAGGAGGTTTTGTCATTTGAATCATCCAAGAATTGTTCATTTATGTAATGTAAAGGAGGTTGCCCCTCGAAGAAGCTGAATTGTAAGGTGTTGATCTATCTTTTCTAT
>APFE031518871.1:391824-403049 GCA_000404065.3 Pinus taeda | reverse complement strand
CAAAAGAAATGTTAATCATGATTTCATAGACTCTAATGTTGGATAAAAGACCCACCATATTCCAAAAATCGATATGAGGAAGTTTGATGGTAAGGACCCTGCAACATGGATATTACAGATGGAGCAATTTTTTGATCTCAATAATGTGCAAAACACACAAAAGGTACATATTGCAACTTTATATTTGGAACCATGGTATCAATGTCTTTGCTCTCGTAAACAAATTATCACTTGGGCAATTTTTATGGAATAATTGATAGCACATTGTGAGGATACAAAAAGCAACAATTTTTTTAGCCAATTGATAAGTCTCAAACAAAAGGGTTCAATAATGGAGGACATTTAGGAGTTCCAAAAATTGAACATAAGGGTAAAAAATATTCCAGAGGAGCATAGGTTGATGTGTTCATAGGAACTTTAAAGGATAATTTCCAACATAATGTTCGCCTTTGGGAACCTGATTCATTAGAGAAGGCATTCAGGTTAGCAAGAAAAATGGAAAGCAAAATTATGGCAACCAGGAAGCATACCACTCACATCTATAAAGACAGAAGTGTTGCTAGTCTTCCACAACCTATAAGGTTGACACCACAACAATTGGAAGAAAAAGAGCAAAAGGGCTTTGTTACAGTTGTGATAGCAAATACACTAAAGGTCATAAGTGTGCTGAGAAGAAATTATTCTACATAGATTGTGAAGAGGAAGAAGAAAAGGAGCAGGAAAGGTCAAAGGAAGAGGATATACTCCAAGAACAAAGCCTAGACAAAGAAGAAATGAATCCGACCATATCTTGTAATGCATTGGCTGGAATTACCACTCCTCAAACCATCAAGATAGAAGGACAAATCAAGAAGAAAAAGGTAATAGTGTTGATTGATTTAGGAAGTACCCATAATTTTATTCATTGTAAGATAACAAAAGAATTGAATTGCTTCCTATATCCAACACCACAGTGTCAAGTGATGGTTGCAAATGGAGGAACGATAAACTGCTCTAGAAAGTGCCATAATATCAAGCTATCCATGGGAGAATATGTATTGACTAGCCCAATGATTTACATTCCAATGGGAGATGCTGATGTTGTATTAGGAGTCCAATGGCTACAATACTTGGGTACAATAGCTTTTTATTTTCAAGAACTTTTCATGAAATTTTCTGTGGAAGGAAAGGAAGTTGAATTAAGAAGTATTGCAGGGAAACCAAGAAACATAATTAGCTCTAACAGTGTGACAAAGCTTCTAAAAAAGGAACAAAGAGGTGTAATTACACAATTATGTTCGCTAGATGTTTCCACACTGGAATCATCTATTTCTCTAGATCTCCTGAAAGTCTTAGACAATCATTCCAAGGTATTTGAGACTCCTAAAGGTCTCCCACCTATTCGTGATCATGATCATGCTATTCATTTGATTCCAGGAAGTGTTCCTCCAAATATCAGGCCATACAGATATCCCTGTGCCCAAAAGAGTGAAATTGAACGTATGGTTGTAGAAATGCTAGAGGCTGGTATAATTCAACCTAATCAAAGTTCTTCTCTGCTCTAGTAGTATTGGTGCACAAGAAGGATGGATCATGGCGCATGTGTCCGGATTATAGGGAGCTCAACAAGCTCACTATTAAAGATAAGTTTCCCATTCCTATCATTGATGAATTACTGGATGATTGCATGGATCAATTTACTTCACAAGTTTGGATCTTCCATTCAGGATATCATCAAATCATAATGAAGACTGAAGACATTCAAAAAACAACATTTAGAACTCATGAGGGTCATTATGAATTTTTGGTCATGCCTTTTGGCCTTACCAATGCACCTTCAACATTTCAAGGGTTGATGAATTCAATTTTCAAACCATTCCTTAGAAAGTTTGTGTTAGTATTTTTTGATGATATACTAATCTACAACAAGTCTTGGAAGGATCATGTTGAACATGTTGACAGGGTGCTACAACTATTGGAGGAGAAACAATTATATGCAAAAAGATCCAAATGCTTCTTTGGAGTCCAAGAGGTGGAATATCTGGGTCATATTGTATCTCATGAAGGAGTTAAGGTAGACCCTAGCAAAATTAAATCCATTAAGGAATGGAAAATCCCCACATCCATAAAGCATCTGCGAGGATTTCTCGGGTTGACAGGGTATTATCACAAGTTTGTTAAGAATTATGGAGAATAGCAGCACCTCTAACAACATTATTGAAGAAAGATGCATTTTCATGGACTCCGGAAGCAACAAAGGCCTTTGAACATCTTAAAGAGGCAATGTGCCAAGCACCGGTCTTAGCAACACCGGACTTCACAAAAACCTTTTATTATGGAAAATGTGATGCTTCAGGAAATGGAATTGGTGCTGTTCTAATGCAAGATGAAAGATCCATTGCTTTTGAAAGTCGTCTAATCAAGGGAAAGTTTTTACACAAAGCTATTTATGAGAAGGAAATGTTGGCAATACTCATGCACTTAAGAAATGGCGACCCTACCTAATGGGAAGACACTTCAAGGTAAAAACGGATCATGATAGCCTTAAATACTTTTTAGAACAAAGATTATCCTCTGAAGAGCAACAAAAGTGGGTCACAAAGATGTTGGGTTATGACTTTGAAATCATCTACAAAAAAGGGAAGCAAAATGTGGTGGCAGATGCACTCTCAAGAAAGGATGAGGATGTGGAAGCATTGTTGTGTGCCATTTCTATTATCCAACTAGATTGGATAAACTAAGCAAGGGAGGAATGGAAGAATGATGAAGAAGTGTGGGCACTTATTCGAAAGTTACAACAAGATTCCAATACATCTGATATATTTAGCTGGCAAAATCATTCATTATGGTACAAAGATCGCTTATACCTCTATAAGAATTCCCAACTCAAACAAAAGATTCTTATGGAATTGCACACTTCTCCCTTAGGAGGGCACTCAGGATTTTTAAAAACTTACCACAGGGTTAAGAAGGAATTTTTTTGGGATGGCCTTAAATCGGATATACAAAATTTTGTGGTGGAAAGTTTGGTTTGTCAACAAAATAAAGTTGAAAGAATTAAGAACCCGGGTATATTACAACCTTTATCCATTCCAAGCCAATGTTGGGAGGAGGTTTCAATGGATTTTATCACAGGTTTACCCAAGTCTGAGGGAAAGAGTGTCATCATGGTGGTAGTTGACAGAATTACCAAGTATGCATGCACTTTTGTGCATTATCACATCCATTTAAGGCTAGTACAATTTCTACTGCATTTATGGAAACAATTCAAAAGCTACATGGAAATCCAAAGATTATTGTAAGTGACAGAGATCCCATTTTCACTGGAAATTCTTAGACAAAATTATTTTCTTGTCTTGGTACTCAGTTAGCTCATATCTCATCTTATCATCCTCAATCTGATGGGAAAATTGAGATAGTAAACAAATGTTTGGAAGTATATCTTCGTTTCTTTGTATCTGATAAACAGACACAATGGGTCAAATGGTTGCCTCTGGCTGAATGGTGGTATAACACTTACTTCCATACAACAACAAAAATGACCCCATTTATGGCACTTTATGGATACCAGCTACCATCCATCACATCATATTTAAGAGAAAATTCTAAGGTTCAGGTAGTGGAACATCACATCAAACATCAACAACAAGTCCTCCAACTATTAAAGGATAACCTTGTGTTGGCACAGAATAGAATGAAACAACAGGCAGGTCAACATCGCAGCAAAAGAAGTTTTGATGTAGGTGATTAGGTATTCCTACGACTACAACCATACAAACAAATGTCCCTTAAGCAAGCTAAGAAGGATAATAAATTATCACCAAAGTATTATGGTCCGTACAAGGTGTTGCAAAAGATTGGTACTATGGCATACAAATTAGAGCTTCCTACAGCTTCTCGATTGCACCAAGTTTTCCATGTTTCATGGTTAAAAAAGGTTATAGGCGACAAGCTCCCAGTTCAAACAATATTACCAGAACTTGATGAGGAAGGAAAAATTATATTGGAACCAGAAGCAGTCACAGAAACAAGAACTCGACAGCTACGAATCGATCAATTTCAGAGTATCTTATCAAGTGGAAGAACTTATCCACTGAAGGTTCGACATGGGAGGATGAGAATTTTATACAGAAGCATCCAGAACTACTCAACAGTTGAGGACAACACTTTTTTAAAGGAGAGGGGCATGTTGGGTCCCTATAATACTAGTGATTACCCCATTAATATTGTAGTTGTATCCCTTATTAATATTGTTGTGCCCCTATTATCCCCATATTGTTATTACTGTGCCCCATAGAATCCCTCTATTGTTATTTTTGTGGCTTTATATTATTATTGTTAGGTCGGCTGGGTTATATTGTGACTCCTTAGACTCCTATATATAGAAAGGAGGTTTTTTCATTTGAATCATCCAAGAATTGTTCATTTATATAATGTAAAGGAGGTTGTCCCCTCGAAGAGGCTGAATTCTAAGGCGTTGATCTATCTTTTCTATCTTTTCTTGAGCTGGTTTCATAACACTCTAGATGCTAAAAGTAGATCATTGAATCAAGGGATGCCTTTACATGTTGCCTTGGGAGAAGCAACCCATGCATGCAAATCAGTTTTTCTCGTTCTCGGAGGGAACCAGTGAACTCGACTGCACATGCAAGAGGCTGCTAAACTACTGGAAGAAAATGTGCATTTCTAGAAAGGAGATGGGCTGGCTTACTAGGGGATTTGCACAATTTCTGGGCAGAGCAGCTGACTTTTGCCTAGCATTACGGAATTCCTGGGTTGAGCAGCCCTGCTGGGAGAAATTGCACAATTTTCTAGATGAAGCCTGACTGGTAGAATTGCGCAATTTCTGGAGGGAAGGCTGGTTTCCCTCTAGAATTGTGCAATTTCTTGAGGGAATTGCTCAGCCTGTAGCTGGACCAAGTTCAGAAGAACAACCTGTGAGGGGAATGAAACATGCTCTGATGGCCAGGCTATCATTCTGCAAGAAAATCATTGAAGCTTGTGTACTTGACGAAGAAAGACATGCTCCTGTGAAGGTTGGTAGGGAGGCTCCAAAACAAAGCTAAGGCAAAATTTTGGAGGGTAGTTGTAGCCACTACAACACTTGGTGACACACTGGTAGAACTCCAACTCTCTGAATGGACCTTGTTCATTAAAAGCAAGTCTAACACCTCCGAAAGTATTGTTCAGTTCTCAGTTCGTCTTGGTTTCCACACTTGCTTGATTGTAAGATGTAGCATCTACCAAGCTCTTGATCGATTGGCACACGTTCCAACACAAGTCAACAAAATTGTTTTGATTGGGGTTGAGGGGTATATTGGTGCACAAGCAGTATAGTCGTCAGAGTCTTAGTTTCATCTCTGGTGTTGCTCCACTTCCACCAAGCTTGGACAATACCCCGACAGAGTCACATAGGAACACAAGCATGGCTTCGCTGCCAACGAGCCTGGTCAGTACCCCAACGGAGTTACTTGTATCACCTCTCTTCGTAGGAAGCCTTTTTCTTCTTTTTCCTTATTCATTTCCAATTTTTTTAATACATTTTTCACTTTTTCATTTGTTCATTTTTTCATAACTGTGCATAATAGTTATTCATTTCATAGGTGGAAGAGGGATCTCGACTTATTGAGAGCGGAAGAGGTTGTTCCAGTAGAGAAGTAGTTTATTATACCTTTGATGTGCCTGTTAAGGTTTTCCCCCTCACCTTACTCTACTTGACTGAGCTAACAAGGGTTCACCCAAAAAAAACTGACTAGAGTAGGTGATACTAGTTAGCACGCAAGCATTGTGTTTTCACCAAGGTTCACTTCAAACAGTACTTATTATCCATTAATGTATCATGGACTAGAAGGAACAGGTTATTCATACAAAGGAAAGATGAAAGATAACCAAGTATTGATAGTTACACAAGACCTCTTGTATTTTACCTAGCTTTTTTCAAGAGTCATACATGGTTTCATGCGAAACTAACCTACAAATGAAACAAGAAAACAAACAAACAACAAAGCAAAGAAGAAGCAAAAGAAAAAAAAAAACGAAAGTGAAGTGAGTAAGAAAACAAGCAAACCAAAGCAGAAGTAGAAGTAAATGCAAAAGAAAAGTGATTAAGCAAACAAGCAAGCAGACAAACAAACATGCAAAGCAAGAAAGAAAACAAGCATGCAAGCAAGCAAACTGAAAGCAAATGCTACTCCTACTCCTAAGATAATAGTGCATGGGACTGATAATGTGAAATGATACTTCCAATGCAGCCACTGGCGCATTGTTTGACCCATGTTGGTGAATGCATGGCCTGCGAGCAACACGATTGTGCAAACTAGTAGCTGTGACAGATACAACAATGAAGACAGACACACTCTGAGCTTACAAGTGTCCATGAAATAAAAATGAGTGAAAGTGAATGACATGCAATCCGTGGGCATACCATGATGTTGTGTGACACTATATGTAGATGTTAATTATACTCACTGTTAAACGCACATGGGCAACAACAAATAGGAAAGATAAAACATGACAGTACAATTTTTATTAACAAATGATTTACATTTATAGTACATGTTGTGACCATTGGGTTTCACATCCCAAGGTCTCTTGGACTCCTTTCGTCCATTGGGCTTCCACGCTAACCCATTGAGGATTAGGTGTCCAACATTCCCCCCCTTAATCCGTTATGTATGAGTCCAAGAAGAGAGTTGTGAAACAAAATGTGCAAAAATGCATGGCAGCACTAAGCTGAATGTGCTCTCTGAAATGTTGGTATAAAGGGCGGTGGTTTAAGGATGACCACCAACACTGGAACGCTTAGTGCAGTTCTCGGAACTCTTCCAAAACTGGCAAGAAGCTGAATTCTTCTGCTAGAGGAAGTGCTCCTATTGTTTTGAAGAGGGAACCTTCAACCGTGAAAGGGAGGTCTCACCTCGCATAAAAGGGAGAACTTCAACCTGAAAAGGGAAGTCTCAACCTGTGATGGTTTAAGGATGACCAACAACTCTGGAATGCTTAATGCAATTCCTGGAACTCTTCCAAAATTGGCAAGAAGTTGAAGTCTTCTGCTAGAGGAAGTGTTCTCAATTTTGTTCCTGGAATTCTTCCAAAACTGGCAATAAGCTGAAGTCTTCTGCTAGAGGAAGTGTCCCAGATTACCAACTGAAGGCATGTTTTATGGGCATCTTTGTTTCTGGATACAACTCTGAAACTGGTGTTGCAGGTTGTGGCTCAGGCTTTCTTGATGTGACTTTGAAGCTTGTAGATGACCATCATTTCCCCCCCTGTCAGATACAAGGTGAGATGATGGAGAAAACTCAACTGCAAGACTGTTCAATACTTTGGAACAAGTTTTGACATGTGATTGGAATATCTTATTGGCTGTTGATGCCCATTGCCAAGAAGCGATCCATCCAAGATGAATCTTTGTTCTTGCAGGACGTTTGTTTCTGAAGCATCTGTGTGAAGAATGGGTGGTTTTATGACAGTGCTTACATGGATGAAGATCAAAACAATGATCTTTCAAATGGCCAACTTGGTCACAGTGTTGGCATTTCACAATTTGTTGTTGTTGTTGCTGCTGTGGAAGAGGAGCAGAATCTGGAACAGCTAGATGTGAACTGTCATGAATGAATCCAGCACTCTGAGACTGAATGGGCTTTGAGTAGTCTGGAATATGAAAGGACAAGTCCTTGTCATATCCAAGACTGGTTTTGTGCTTGTTGTGGACAAGCTATTCCCAAGGTCTGATAATGGGCTTGGGAATTGCAGACTGAGTTTCTGCATCTGCATGTACAACTGCTGCTTTATTGGGTACTAAATCTGAACCAACTATAACATTATTGTCTCACTATTTATGGCAGTCTGTTTCACTCTTCTGAATAGAAACAGGTTCAGAATGATGACTCCACTATTGTAATTCTTCCTGCTGTAGCTTTGTCTCAAGCTGCAAAAACTCAACATTCTCTTGTACATTAAGCAAACAGGTTCTAATGTCAACAAGAGAAGCTTTTCTTATTCTTACTGTACCATGATCAGAGGAATGTATCAGAGTTTTTAAGAACTCCAATACTTCACCAATTCTAGCTATTTTATTCATTGTCAAAATTACACTGATCAGAACTATGAACTTGTAGAGAAAAATCAACACTTACTCGCAATATGTCAATACAATTGGATTTTACAACAGATTGCAATTGTCTTCAAAAATAGTAATGGCTCTCAATTTCAGTTGTGTTTGGTTATATAAGCTTCATATTCCAACACATTTGAAATAACATAAAGTAATCAATGCCAAATATAGCATGAATCGACAAGAAAAATGACCAATGCATATGCCAGATTGAAGAGCAACCACAGGATTTTAAGAGGCAAATTTCTTAATATATAAAACCTGACAAGAATAGAGAAGGAACAATGCTTTGAACTCTGGATTCAAAACCTCTCACACTTCCATTTCTCATCGGGAAGGGATGCATTTAAAACCATTTTTCGTGGCCCACATGGAATGAAAAGTTGTTGTCACATTATTTGCAATCAAGGAATATAGTTAACACCAAAGAAATGGATTGAATCATCATCTTTTTCATACCATACATTGTCTTACCATAAGCAACCTCCTTGAACGCATCATACGCAGCGCATACACTTTGGGAAAGACCGATAAACACGGCCTCCTCACCTCTGCTTTATAATGCCTACTACAGCCACGGTTGAAGATGCACATCCAGATACCCAACCTTTCTGAAATTAGCAGAGGAATTCACACCTAGACTTGTGCAATCCCAACGATCTCTGGCAATACTAAGTCAGCCTCCAACTATAATCGAATTTTGTCTCTGGATTTAAGCAAATTGACTTGTCCAGAAAATAATAAATTCATTCAAGAAGATTATTGCTTCAGGAATTAAATGCATAGTTGCATCACTCATTACAGGATGATAGCATCAATTCTTATACCAATGAAGTATTTGATCTCCAACAATCACACTACATGCGTCTAGTCTTTGAAAGCGACAACGTACACAAAATTTGTTCAGAATTTCAGTAAGCATTCATATGTGGCAACAGAATTTGTCCATCAAGCCATGCACAGAGAACAACCATAGTTCATAGGAAATTTATCGACAAATATGATATATATATACCCATTTGCAGGAGTGCACACACCAACCTACACAACCTTTAATGTCATGCAACATTCACCATCACATAGTAGAACACTCACAGCTCATGTTAAAAACATGACAATGAACAAGGTTTAACGCACCTCCAGGGTTCACAATACTTCTTGAAATTTCATTATTTCACAAGCGTCCATTGGAAATGCATATCTTTCAGTACTTGGAGCTGATCAAATACCCGACTATAACTCGCCAAAAAACTCGTAGATGACAGATAGACGCTTTAAGGCCTTATATAAAACTCATTTAAAGTACATTTCTTGAACTTGAAACTCGCTTCATACTCTTCAACATCCGTCTGTTTTAGCAGCCTCCCTTGACAATGCAAATCTTCCAGATGACCAAATATCACCTGCAGCCAGCTCTGTAGCTGACAAATATAGACTGTAACTTGAAGAAAACCTCTCCACCTTAAAATTTTGAACCTTCAAAGAAAACTTATTTAAAGTACATGTCTTGAACTTCAAAACGACTTTATTTTCTTCAAAATTTCTCCATTCCACATATGCGGATCTCTTAAAAGATCAAATATCAAATAATGAAAAATCCTTACCACATGGTAATCTAAAATCATTTCACAGCAGCCTCACCATTAAATCCGTAATGAAGATGATCTTTATAGCTTTGGTACTCCCTGTTTCATCTTGGCTCTCCTCGTACATGACAGGTTTAAATTCATAGATGTTCTCTGGGCATTCTCTATTTACTTGGAAGCAGTTGCTATAGCTAGTTTTATTATAGAGGAGCAGGAACATAGACAACTTGACGAGGCAATATATTTTCTTTCTTGCGGCTTACAGGGGGTTCTACATCCTAAATTGGATTTATCGCTATTTCACTAAAAAACATTACTTCCAATGGATACCCTGCATATCTGGGTTCGTGCAGACAGCGCTTTTATGCGGATTTCTTTATACCCTACGTATCTGGGCTCATGCAGATAGCTCTTTTATGTGGATTTCTTTTACTATAATTTCAAAAGCTGGAAAAACAATGGAAGGTTGCCTGTTAGTTTCACATCAGGTTCACGAAGCTTCTGTTGCACATACCATCTGTCACACGGAATGAGTTATATTTGCGGACAAATCCAACCTTCCTAGGAGTCTGAGACTCTCTAATGACAAACAAACCAAACAAGAGCTATCCCTCTCTAGATACACACCATTCTATGAGAATTCAAATTTTTTCGATCTTACCTTAGGTCCCACGCTTGTTGTAGCAGTCCAGCCTTGCTGATCCAGATGAGCTCCTCCTTCACTTTCAGACCTGCATACACTGACAAAGCAAATGATTACATAGCATCTGAATATTCATCATAAAATAAAGCATATCTATCATATTGACCAAGGAATACATGAAATAATTCATTAACAAATCATTGAGAAGAATGGACTTATTTGTATTAAATAATCAAAGGAACCATTACAACCTGAGCCTTGGTGTTGTGCAAGCTCCTCCCAGGGTCCAGCAAGAGATTTCCTCTACTTTGACAAGCTCACCCACTCCCACTATGGCAACAAGGAAGGATAGTGATCTCTCCTCACAAGTCAACAAATGGAAATCCTAATTCCAGCAGCATTTACCCTATAGAATGTTCAGCTTTCAACCTTTCCTCCTTTGGCCCAATGCCTGTATTTATAGTATTCTAGAAGAGGTTATTCAGTTCCAACATCAATGGGATACCTCTTTTGGATGGGGTAGTTCCTCTCTTGATGGGATAAGTTCCTCTATCATAGGGGTGCATGAACCATCTGGAGGCGCTCAATACACGTCAAGCACTCTTCTAGAAGGCTCTAGAATGACCACAAGTAACTTTTTTAAGGTGAAACTTGCGCCTTTTGACCTTTACAGGGGTACGCACCCATCTTTGGTTTACAGAGCGTATTACTACGCAGGTCTAATGTATATGGATTGCGTACACGCAGGAAAGGTAGAGAGAACCTGCGTACCCAGAGATAAACATGTTTTCAAGTGACTTTCTCTCTCTTTGAAGTTTTGACATAAAGAGCAGAGGTATGGGGCTTGACAAAGAGGACAATGTGGCTATTGATGAGGCCATATAACTGCAGATAGTCAAGG
>APFE031518871.1:332327-384139 GCA_000404065.3 Pinus taeda | reverse complement strand
TCTGTAGGGTGCGATGGTCGGGAATGGACAAATGGCAGGGACAAAAATGTGAGGTGGAAGATCATGGAATCTTCCAAAAGCTTCCCCTCTGACACTTGCCTCTCTGTTTTCAACCAGGGATGAGTAAGAGATCATCGTTCTCCAAGTGGAAGCATGAACTATCAGAGAGAGGACACTAATCAAGATCCCATAAGATGACTCACCTCTCTGTAATCATCTATATATGGATCCCTCATCACAGAGATCCAGAGGCTGGAATTTTGTATCTTATATAGAAGTGTCGTTGGTTTTCTGGTGTACATTCATAGTGTTGGGTGATCTAAGCTTTGCTTGAGGTGAAGAACGGCTTCTTAGCTGGAGGATGATGCTGGGTCAGAACATGTGGTTGTAATCCTCTTGCTACTTTTCATCTTAATAACGTTATTCTTGTTTTCTTCCATATTCTTGTGTACTTGTTTATATATACATTTATATGGTTAACACACATCTGATCCTATGTTATTTATGAATATAGATCTTTGTTCCTTCAATAGTAGTATGTTGCTGGGATTCGACATGTTATTTTTGAAGCTGGGCAGACGAAGAAGAAGCGGCGAAGCTCTATCAAGAAGGAGAGGAAATCGAGCGCAAGACTAAGGTTGGTCTTCTTGGTTCTCCTCTTGTCTATTTTCATAAAAGGAAACAAAAGTAGACTTTACTTGTTTGTTTCTAAGATAGCCACCCATCTTAGTGGGAATAACAGCATCCGAGTGGACACTATTCCCGGTAACAGCTAGGCAATGGCTTCTTTGTGCATTTTGTATATTTGCACATATCTCATTGAGAGTTTTTGATATCAACACCTTTTGGACTGCTGTGGCAGGTGTTGATGGATGACTTGATCTATTTTGGATTCGCCGATGGTGCTAGTCGACACACTCAGAACCTCGCTTTCGCAGCTTGGGTACTCTACTATCCTACTGGTCAGTTGATGGTATCAAGGGGAGTATGCATTGGTCCCACTTCAAATAATATGGCTGAGTAAACTGTAGTCATTAATTTACTATCTGAAGCAATTTCTTATGAAATCGATTCGTTGGTAGTCTATCTTGATTCACAATTAATAGTGTCACAATTGAATAACATTTATCAGGAAAGGGATCCATATTTATATCCCCAGTATTTAAGAGTGAGGTTGTTGCAAAGATCATTTACTTATATTAATTATTTTCACATTCCAAGATCTCATAATTGGTTAGCTGATTCTATCACTAATCAAGCATTAGACTGGCACATCAATCATTCATCACAATAAAATCAAGCATCAAAAAGTCAAACTGTATATATATGTATCATAAAACATCTCGAGTGTACATAAGTGTGTCCAAAATAATATACAAGATTGGGATTCAAATGCGCATAATCATGTCCAGTATATCTAATGCCCTGGCTCAGGATGAGCAGCTAAGTAGGAAACTACCGCATTGCCCACACGCCTAAGAGTGCGAACCCAGTCTCGTGGCATGCCAACCACATGACGCTGCATATCTACAGGAAGATCCTCTACGGCTGCCATCAGTACTCTATGAGTTATTCTCACCAAGTGTTACTGAACTGTGTGTAGAAGTCGCTCTGTGTCTGCAGTTGCCTCTTCAGCCCCTCGGCCGCGACGTCTGTGTCGTGGGAACTCATCTGGTCGTATCGGCCCAATATCTGGAACATGATCATCATATTATTCATTTGAATCCCATCAAAAACATTTTTCAAAATTCATTATTATATTTGAAAAATCACAAAAAAAAATCAAATCAAAAACACTTACCTATGTCGCCCCATGCTGTGGTCGGTGGTAATACTAGATCGGGATCTCCTCGGAAGTCCAACCCAACATAAGGGTAGTCATCTACGACAATGATCTGCTGATCCCACCAGGAGAAGAACTCATCGTCGAATGCAGTCCATGGGATGTCCCCACCTCCTAGACGTTTCATCAAGTCAGCCCACCTGCCCATGCATGGATCTCGTGGGGTGCTGATTGAAACCGGTACTCTAGGACAAAGTGCAGGGACCCTCTCAAAGAATAAAGAGCATAAAATGGTCCCATATCCGAATTTTTTGGTCTACCCTTTCTTGATGGAGGTAAGATGGCTTTTCAGGTTGGCCAGAGGAGGAGTACACCAGTCAAATACAGTGGTTAGATAGTCTACCACCAAGCTCATAGCTAGTCGTGATGCCTGGTGTAAAGAAGCTTATTCGTTCACTCTAGCTATGGTGAACAGAATTATCCTCAGTGATAAATTCTCCACATGTTTGATTGGAATTTGACTTCCAACCTTCTCTGGATGTCTTGGACAGTATATTTGTACGTAGTCCTCGATCGAGAGACTGCCTTGTGATTTGCACGTCGAATGTACCACCTCTCCCCTCCGGGAAAGGCTAGTGATGAAATAAATGTCTTCAACTTCTATCTTGAGCGGCATCTGATCAATCATAAATGCATCATCCTCGATACTCCAATAATGAATGAGCATTTGCAGCAGGCGAGTGTTTGCTTTCATATTTGGCATTTTAAAGAATTTTAGCAAACCACATCCCCGTAAGGCATCCAAAGTATTAGGATAGTTCATAACCTTATCATCCACTGTGGTATGCTCTCTTTCTCTCCAAGTGACTGGCATCCTGAAGAAAAAATGAATTTAGACCATTAGTTTTTTTTGTTTGAAATGTTCGCGACGTATACACGGGTCCCTTTACACACAGTCGCGTGTAGGGCTTGTGTATACGCGGGTTTCATATATCCAACCCGCATATATGCCGCAAGGAATTTTTTTTACAAAAATTCAATGGTAAAACTGAAATTAAAAATTCTAAAACTAGTCACAATTGAATGCAAGACAAGTATACGGGTTACCTGGTGATTTTGGAAGGATCTGAACAGTTGAATTTGGCGTATGTAAAAGTTTGCTCCTTTTGCTCCACTCCATTGCTCTCAAACTCAAATGGTGAAAATGGTGAGTCCAAAAACTATTTTATAGGCTTTGAAAATGCAAAAATTTTTCAAAACTTGATTTTGTTTGGTCTCCTGTAACTTTTAACTTGGGAGCTTGGAATGTCGAGAATGGTTTGATTTTCAGGACATTTTGGACATTTTTCGACAGTTTCGAGACGGTTCCCTGAATGCTGACCCGTCATGGCAGGTATCATTTTATCAATGGCATGTAGGTTAGGGAAGCCATTTTTCCGTTGCATTATGCACACTAGCCTCCATTTGTCGATACACTTGCCATAGGGTCGATCCCATCGTGTTATGGTTCGTAAACCACCTTCACTCACCAATTTTTAAATCATGACACGATGGTAGAGCCATCCTTTTCATGGGAATCCTAGTTAGCACCTCACTGACATTTGTTGTCCATGTTGCTTCATCTAAGTAGGCTCGAGAGTCCTCTGTAGTCCCACCATGACTTGTGTGATGAAGACTCATTCCTCTTTGCTTCTTCACTTCGTTCTGGCCTTATACCCTAGAGGCTCCTTTGTGTTGAGTTGTACTACTGCATTGCATTTTGACCATTTGCACCTTTTGGCCTTAAGTTGGCTTCACTTGGACTCGTGTTTAAGCCAACTTTTGACCATGACGACTGAAAAATCAAACTTGCATACCCTTGACTTCTGCAACTTGACACACCTTGACCCATGGAAGGAACACACCTTTGAGTGTCTTTGACCAGTTTTCACCTCCCTGCATTGAGCATAGGATTATTCCAATCCCAGGAACTAGATCATCTGTTTCACCGAAACTCGTTCTTTTCACTGTACTATAGCATTCTTTTATTCTTTTTCCAGCTTAAAGAAAAAGACAAAAAAAATTATATATTCTAAAAAAAGAGCAGGAACGGGACAATATTTACACTTATTGTTGGCAGCTAGAGTCAGTTGTGTCGCCCTTGAACAAAGCACTCAAAACAAAGTCTCCTCCATTTGGGCGGGATTTATTTTGACTTAGGTATGCCTTAACCTTGTTATTGAGTTAGTTCTCCCTCGATTGGTTATCTCTTCCAATCATATGGAGGGTTCATTCATGCCTCCTGCATGACGAATTTATACAGAGTCATCATATGCTGCCATATAGTCACATTGAGTCATGCTCTTGTTCAAGGGAAGTTAGCCTGAGTCGGCCTCTCTGCGGTGTCTCTTGACTCATTTTTCAGTCGGCCATCCCTAGTTGTCGATATTGTGTCTATCATCACATCAGTTATATTTGTCCTTTACTCATGCCAGTTTGAGAAGGTCCCCGTTGACTTCTTGTTGGCGGGTCTTGTCCTTAGCGACGACGACATCTTGCTTTGAGGATAGACCTAGAGCTACACCCTGGCCCTATTTTCATTATTGATAGGTCACCTTGTGCTCAACATCGATCAGTATCATGGGTCTTTGACTGAGTGGTTTCCCTTTTGTTCAACATCAGCTTACATTATCACACATTGGGATTCGTGTAGTACCTTGTTTTCCATTTGACCCTATTGGTGGATACCTTGCCTCTGTGTTAGCTTTCATTATTGGTTGTGTTATCTCAAAATCAAGCCTGATAGGCTGCTGGTTAGGATGACTCTAAGTAACTATTTCAAACCAAGCTTTTGACTAAGGCTTAGCCACCTTAGCCTGAGAGGGCTCTCTCAAAGGGGTTTATGATTTTTTATTAATGATAAGATGGCTAACTCTTGTGATGTAACAACATAGACAAATATAATGGCTGGATAAGAATTTCATGAGTTCCCATTGGGCCTATGGAGTCAAGCATATTTCAGTGAACAATGACACTACCTTTGCATAGAAGTCAGGGCACTTAGCATTTAAATGTTCAGAATACAACTTACATGAAACCACAGTTCACACATGCATACAGGAAGTCAGAGCACAATCAGTGAATTCTGAGTGATTATGCATCCATGCAACTGAAAAAAACATTAAGGGAAGAAAAAAACACATATTCTGAACATGGCAAATTCTTCATGAATCCTGAGAAGAAAAGTAGATGCTTTATATTACTGAAAATAGTCTTTACATAAGCTAAAACAATACTTTCTATTAGCAAATCTCCAACCCTTGTTACATTGCTGTTTCAGCTATATATAATCCTTATTCTAACTAATTCGAGTTTCCTCCTCCAGCATGAGGGGAATTTTAAGATCCTTATCTCTAAAGACACCTATCAACTATTTAACTGTCTATTAAATACAAATAAACTGCTGACTGTAACTTTTAAAAAGTCCTAAATCAATTATGACTCTAACTCCATCTTCGTGCCATAGTGGCTACTCCTCGTCTTTTGACACCTGGTTCCCCTTAGATTTGGCTGAGTTTTATATTAAATATGCCGTATTGGCCTTTAAATGCTGAATCTCTATCTGCCCATGGTATTCGGAGATGTCCCTTGTTTCTTGGCTTCTTTATTCCATAATTTGCTCGAACATGAACAACACCTTTTTGAGTCTTTAATATCCCAAAGAATGGAACGTGGCCACGTTTTAGATATGCTGTAGGCTGTGGTGATGGACAGGTGTTCCTTTTTCAAAAACTCCCACTCATAAAATCAACTGTCTGTCTGCGTTTTTTTTTAAAATATCATCTACAGCAGTTTCGTAGCGCGCTACGAAACTGTTGTTTTATTTAAAATAGTGTACGTTTTTAACCCGAGAGCTCATATCATCCAACCATCGGTTGCCAAAAACTCCCTTTGATGCTTCACTTGTGTAGCAGGGATTTAAACATCTTCAAAACACTAAGATTTAAGCAAAATTAGCAAAATTGGGAACAAAATCTTTCCAGAAAAGTGAATTCATTTATTAGGTACCCGGCTTAGCTCTGCCTTCAGGTCTTCAGTGGCTTTCTTCAGTTGGTTGATTTCTTCCTCAGCTGCTTCTATTTGGCTTTTCATGGCTGCCACATAATATCCTTGAGATGTGATGGTTGCTTTACTTTTGCTGCTTTTTTGCTGAGGTCGTGTTCCTTTCCCTTTTTCCTCTGTTTTGGGCAGTGTTTCCTGTACATGCTGGAAATTTCTAGTCATGGGTCTTCTTGGTTTAAAAACAAATTCCTGGGCTGGCTCATCAAACTTAAGCCTTTTTGAGGCTTTGTTTTTCTTAACCTTTACCTGTGGTGACTGTGTCAAATCAATCTCAATCGGTTTAGACTGTTCTAACTCAATAGCCTGTAATAGATCATTTAGGCTTGCCTTAGACACAGGGCTTGCCTTAGCCACAGGGCTTTCCTCGACAGCTATAGCTTTGCCTTTTTCTTTATTAATCTGGCTTCTTGTCTTCACCCTTGAGACTGCTGCAGGTTTACTTGTTTGAGGTTCAGTCTTCTTACCCTGAGTCTTCTCTTTTGTTGATTGCTGGGGCTGTTCCTGAATGACTAACGGCTTCACTGGTTTTGGTGGCTGTGATTTGGTTTTCTTTTTGGCTCTTGCCTCCCTTTGAAGCTCAGCTATTGTAAACTCTCTGACTGGTTGAGGAGTAAGACCACTCTTACTTTGGAAACCAACCATGAAGATAAAAGAATTCCACTCTCGGCCTATCTTCTGGAGGCTATCTAAAATGAGCAATTTAATCAGACAATGATGAAATAAAGAGGTCTCACAGTCCTCTTTTCTGAGCTGCACTTTATCACACATTTTACTTAGACTGCGAAATAAATAAAACGGGATGTCTATGGAGACCTTCCCGGTAAAATGCAGGAGCAGTTTGAAATGATTAGGATAAACCATATTGTACCTTCCTTCACATGTTAAATACTTCTGAATGCAGGTAAGAAGAAGAGCATAATGTTCTTTGAGATAGAACCTGGGCACTGCTTTTGTATAATCCTCATTTACATATGCCTCTTTTAAGAACTCCTTACAAGGATTCCTATCAAATTTAAAGTTTTTGAACCATTCTTCCTGGCCTCTTGGTATCTCGGTCACAGCAGCTATTGCTTCTGGAGAGACCGATATCTCTAACATGGCAACCTTTGAATTCAAACCAGTAAAATTAAGTGCAAACTCTTTTGTTACCTGTGCATGCCCTCCTTGTAGCTTTTTACAAAATCTCCAACACCCGGCATCTTTAAACGCCTTCTTCACGCCTTCATCTCTCAAGGTTATGTACAAGCCTTCAGGTTCATTCCTTTGGCATTTGCCGGACCTGTGCTCCTTTCTCTCCATCTTCACTTCGAAATCTTCACGGCCAAATTCTTACTTGGAAATCTTCATAGCCAAATTTTAACAATTCCGGTCGAGATGGTTCACCTCCCTTTTTAACTCAGCCCCGCCTGTAATCAGGCTCGCTTGAACAGCTTCGCTTGAAATTCAAATTTGAAACATGACTGGTTACTCATGCAACACTCACGGCCATTATTAGGACTATGCACGGTAAAATCTCTTGGGAATGAGATTTCCGTGCATATCAAAAATCTATTGGTGGAGTAGCGGCAAATGAACGTTCAGGCATGATTTCAAGAGGTACTCAAACTGACATGAGTGGATGGACATGTTGACTCACATATGGACTTGACATTTCAGGAAAGATTCGCTGCGGAATGCACGAATCCATGATTTCGCAGCGCTGTTAGTTACATTTTTTAATGATGCGCTGCGAAATGGCTTAATCATTACATGCTGCGAAACTGCTAGACTATGATTGCGCTGCGAAATGGGCCAATAAGACTGCGCTGCGGAATCACTAAAGGACAAGGTGACTTGGCATAAACAAGACATGACTTATGGAATAATGATGAGTGGAGAAAAGCCAATAGGAGCAGAGTCTAATTTAAGCTGAAAAACCTTTAAAACTCTGATTCCTAAGTGAGACAAATAAAAATGGAAACAGCTTAAACATAAACCTTTGTCATCAGACTAGGGCATGTAACTGTATGCATTAAACCTTTAGTTCTAAGTGATAACAGTGTCCATGTAAATAATAAAATTGTAAATATTCAAGAAGATGAAGATTAATTAACTCTCAAATAGTGAACCGATGAGTCAAACAAGTTATATAAATTTGACTAAGATATAATGGAAAATAAATCACGTGGGAGTTACCCATGACATGATATAAAATCAGGTCAAACTTCTTTCCCACTCAGAAACGTCCACAACCTCTGGCCCATCAATTATACCATTATAATGTATCAACTCTACCTATCATGTAGAAATAGCCCCTTGTCAAATCCATTGTAGCATGTAGTTTTAAGTCTATAAATATGTTTCCTTTCCTCTTATCCCATTTACTCTATAGTTTGTGTACTCTCTCTCATCATTTTAGTTCTGAGAAGATGGCACTCGAAAACCTAGGCTTAATCTCCTTAGTATTCATATGCTAGTTTGATTTGCTAGTATGTTTAAGGGTTGAATTCACTAGTTTGCACATTCAAACCTTGGTTGTTACTCTATCCCTCATAATGTATTTTTTCTTTATTCACATCCCACCTCAATCATGTAGGTAAACCCTCTATCCCTCCTCATGAATATGTAGTGATGAGATAACACGAAAATGAATCCCTTGCTAGAAGCATGTTTGATATGGTATCAATGGATGGAAGCTTCAATTCCATGACAACTATTAGGAGCTACGTGTATCTGAAGCCAAGGCTTTGAGATCAATTCTCCAGTGTAGAACAAAACTTGGCTTGTGAGGTAGGAACAATATATGTTATTTGAGGCTTATGTTTGGAAGGGATGTATGTGGGTATTCTAGAAGAGATTTTGTTAATTGGGTTGTCAAGAGTGCCATTTTGAATTTTTTGATATAAACTTTATTGTGTGGATTTGATATTTCCATTAGATTATAAAGTTTAGGATAAGATTGTTGTTGGCCCATTTTTTCATGTGCGATACAATTTCTACCATTGGATTGATAATCAATGTTGAGTATTCTAAAAAGCACACAATACACACATCTTGGAATGTTTAGGCCACCATCCATTACCTTAGCTATTATATTTTTGTCTCTTGGTATGCAATGCATGCCCATTGATTATCAAAGTGTTAACAATAGTTTCAAGATCCTTGCTATCTGTAAAATTGTATTAGATTTTTTTACCTAAGATTATTGTCGCAGAGATTTTGTTCTATTTGAAGTGCATTCCCTCATCTTCATTGTTGACGTAGTGCTCACTATCAAAGAGAACTACTAAGGATGGTCCAAAATTACTAGGCACACCCTCATCTTTAATGACTTGTGAAAAGGCATCTGTGAAGTAAAGGATGGAAATGCACCTACAATGTCCACATCAAATAAGGAGCTAGTTGTTTGGGAGAACAAGGACAACAAATATTATGCCTTGATTATTGTGCCTGTAACTAAAGAGGTGATCCATCATATAGTTTCCATAACCAATTATTATGGTGCATTAAATAAGTTAAAATATCTATATGACTTGCACTTAAAATTGGAGCTCGTTAAGTTAATGGTCAAACTCTTCAGCCTTGAGTTGAGAGATGATAATCCCTTAGCTCTAGCCTCTATAATTAGAGCCATCATGCATAATGTAAATTCCACTTTAGTGAAGATATACATTCCTCTCACAACCTTCATCAAGGCCCTATACCCTACATATTATTACTTATATATTTTTTCCTTGCGAGCTTATGACTAACTCAAATCCTTTAATTTTGACTCTCTAATGGACAAAATTGTAGAACAAGAGAAAAATTTAAATAGGAGGAAGACAGAAACTTAGCCCCCTCAAAAAATAGTGCTCCTTGCCCAAAAAAGGAAGAATAAATAGTCACATTATTCTCCTAAAGGAAGTGTCAACAGAAAAGGATGTGGAAGAAATAATTTCAAAGGCATGAGGGTAAACACCATCAAGGAGAAAGATCCAATCTTCACTGCATTCATTATGATAAATATGGACATGAAAAATCTCCTATGGGAGAATAAAAAACAATATAAACCATAAAAATATAGAGGTCAAAAACAAAATCCAACTAAAGGTAAGTCACATAAATTTACTCATTGTATTGCTTCTTGATAACAATATTGGAGTAACTGAAGAATTGTTTCACACTTCATTTACTTATTAGAGATATGTGTGGTTGCTTGATACAGGTGCAACATGCCACATGAGATTCCAGAGAGACTACTTTGAAGACTTCAATGACAATGTAAATGGAACAATGTATTTTCTAGATAAATCAAGCCTTAAGCCCTCGAGACTTGGCACCATCAAACTTAAACTACCTAAATTTCTTGATTTTCTTCTACATGGTGTACTCTACCTACTAAAGTTCTGAAGAAATCTATTATTCCTTATTCATGTTCGCCATTGAGGACACCCTATTCATGTTTTGATGGCAAAGTCGAAATAAGGAAAGCAACATGGTTGTCATGATTGGAGTGGAGGATGAAAGATTATTGAAGTTGAAAGGGGCATATACTTATACACAAAATGCTAAATAAATATCTCATTATGAAGAAGGTATGTTTCCATCTAGTCTTATATGGCATGCCATATTTAGACATATTAATTATGACAACCTTCATTTATTAAAAAAAATTGGTGTTTCTGGTTTTTCTACTGTTCCTAGAAAATTGAAGCGTTGTGATGCTTGTATCATTGTAAAGCATAGCAAACAACACTTTCATGATTCCACTTCCAGAGAATGTATAAAAATTGGACTAATACATTTTTATTTGTATGGGCTTATGCATGCTCCTTCTATTAATGGCAATAAATATATGATGACTTTTATTGATGATTACAATAGAATGTGTTAGGCGTACTTGTTGAAAAGTATATCTCAGCTTTTGAAACTTTTAGAAAATTTAATGTATGGATTGAAAATGAAGCACAATTACATATTGATTGTCTTCATACCGATAAAACATGAGAATATACCTCTAATGAATTTGAGAAATATCTTCACCAACATGGGATTCAACATAATCCTCAACAAAATGGTGTATCTAGAAGAATGAACGGGACTATCTTGAATATGGTATGCTCCACGATGTTTTTCAAAATTATAAAGTTAATGTTTTGGTTGATGCAATTCTATGTATATCATATGTGAAAAATAGATGTCCATCTAAAATGTTTTATGGTCACATTCCTTTAATAAGGCATATCAAGATATTTGGTTCCACCTACTATGCCTTAATTCCCAAGAAACAAGAAAGCAATATTGATGAAAGGAGTCAAAAGTGCATCCTCTTGGGGTATTCAAATACCACCAAGGCATATCATCTTTATGATGAGGTAAACAAAAAAATTATTTTTTCTAAAGATGTAATTTTTTTTAAATATTCCAAGACTGGCAACATCATTGAGTGACAACTTTATCATCAAGATAAATTGGTTCATGCAAAGACATATTGTGAATTTTTTAATGAGATCCCACATCTTGATGAGTAGATTCCTATCTTGGACAAATCTATGGAATCTCCTTCTTAAGCACTACATCCCCCTCATGAAGTTTCTAACACTCCATTAGATTAAGAAGACCCTATGAGTGATCTAATTGAGAGGACAAGAAGGCTAAATGTTGATACAATCTCATCTCAATTAATGGAGAAACTCATATCATCTCAAAAAGGTCCCCCAAAATGGCTCACCAAAACATTTGAAAGTGTTCATCCAGATGAGGTTGAAAAGAGAGAAACAAGAGGTTCCACTAAAAAAGATGGAGGTTATGTAGATAATTATGATTTTATTGATGTAAATGATATGGATGTTTCATACTATTTTGAATTGAATTTATCTACTAAGTTTGAACCAAATTCCTTAAAAGTAGTTGCTTCTCATGATGAATGGAAAGAAGCAATGCAAAAGGAGTATGATGATCTCATATAGAATGGAACATGGAACCCTAGGATAAAAAATAATGGAACATGGAATTTAATGGACCCTTCGTTGAGAACCAAACCAATTGGTTGCACGCATATTTAAAAGGAAGTACAAATTAGATGGCTCACTTGACAAACATAAAGCAATGATCATGGAAAAAGGAATTGCACAGAAAGAAAGTGTTGATTGTGAAGAGACTTTTTCACCCACAGCAAAATGGGCCACCATATAGACTCTCTTTTCATTAGCAACTTAGAATGGATGGAAATTTCATCAAATGGAGTCGAAAACTACTTTCTTGAGTGGAGACTTGAAACATAATGTCTTCATCTCTCAACCATAATGTTTTGTTGTGAAGCAAAAAGAAGAGGATGTGTGTAAATGCATCAAATCCTTATATGGCCTAAAACAAGCACTATGAGCCCAATATGAAAGGTTAACTAAGCATATTCTGAAATTGAATTTCAAGCACTTTAATCTTGATGATACAACTCTTTTTGTCAAGAAATTTGGAAAATTTGGTGTATATCTTATGGTATATGTGGATGATCTATTGATAACAAGGAACAATGAAAAAATTATTTCATCCATAAATAAATATTTGAAGATGCTATTTGAGAGGAACGAGTTGCGACATCCTCACTACTACTTGGGCATTGAAGTAAATCAACATCCAAAGTATATATTCATCTCCCAAAAGAGGGACATTGGAGAATCATTCAAGGGGCTTGGCATGGTTGAATACAACCCTTTATTTATTCCATTGGAAGAAAATTTGAAGCTCACATCAAAAGAGGGGAATGAATTTGAGGATGTAACAAAGTATAGACAACTCATGGGAAGTCTTATCTACCTCACTATTGCTAGACTAGATATTTCATTTCTTGTTGAAAGTATTTCCCAATTTATGCAAAAACCTTTATGACGGACATTGGTATACTACAAAAAGAGCTTTGGAGTACTTCAAAGGAACTGAAGACTTTGGATTCAAATATTCACGAGTGGATGACATCAATCTTATTGGATATTTTGATTCCAACTTTGATGGAGACAAAGAAAATCAAGTGTTGATTTCAGGTTATCTCATGATTCTTGGATCAACAATTGTCTTTGGGAGGATACGTAAATAGGTAGTTTCAACAGATTCCTCAATATAGGCAAAATATGTGGCAACTTCAAAAGAAACCAAGGAAATTGTGAACATCCCTTGGATTATGAACAATTTCCTTTCAAATGCAGTCTACCATGAATATGGCCACTTTGTGAAAAATTGCAAGAAGGTGACACAATCAATACCTAGGGTATAGGCAAAATAAGAGCAATGGAAACAAAATGAACACCAATCAAGTAGCCCCATAAAATAATTTGAAATCATCCCCCTCGTAGTTATTCCATGGGGTAGGAACATGGTCTCAAGTTGAAAGTCAACCCAAACAACAATCTCAATTAAAATCAAATACATATACCTTGTATATCCGTGCAATGTCAAAAAAATCTCTAAGAAAAAAACCATCCCTAAATTGAAACATGTATGAAGTTCCTTTTCATGAAGAACATGTAATAACATTAGAGAAGGTAAGTATTGGAGCCTCAAATCCCATTGAATTCAAATGTGTATTCCCAACAATTCCAAATATCAATTACTCAAATACCCTTCAAGAAACTTGGGAAAGGAAACTTTTCTAGGATATGTAGAACCCCTAATAGTGAGAGAGGAGACAAAGAAGTAGATTCTAGAGAAACCACAAGTAGACACATAAATAAAAACAAGGAAAAAAAATACAGTCACAAGAGACAGAGGAGAAGCAAGTGGAAGATATAAAAGAGAGATTGCACAAGAGTTGTTATAGCTCCAAATATCACCCTTGGTATTTGTGATGCTTGGTTTATGGCCTAGGGAAACCCCTCCTTCCAGACTTGGTCCAAATATTTTAAAAATAGTGTTTTACTCCATGTATGTGACTTTGCCCTATATTAAACGTGTGTACACGTGAGTCGCCAATTCTGTTAAGGGATAAAGTCACCTAGGGCTTTAGGTCAAAACCCTAGTAGAGCATGAGTAATCTACAACAAGAAACAAGCATATAACTCAGGAAAAATGCTTAAACAAACAAACTATGTGAGGATGTACATACCCTAGGGTCCTTCATTTGGGTAGTTCCAGCCAAGGTCCAAACCCTCTGCAACTCCTCACGATCTTTGAACCTGTAAAAAAAGCAATTCAAAGGAACATCCCTTTGAGTATCCTTGACCAACTTTGCCTCCCTGCATTGAGCATAGGAATGTTCCCATCCCAGGAACTAGATCATCTATTTCACTGACACTTGTTCTTTCCACTGTACTATAGCATTCTTTTATTCTTTTTCTAGCTTAAAGAAAAAGACAAAAAAATTACATATTCCAAAAAGAGTGGGAATGGGACAACATTTCCATTTATTGTTGGCAGATAGAGTCAGTCGTGTTGCCCTTGAACAAAGCACTCGAACAAAATATCTCCTCCATTTGGGTGGGATTTAGCTTGACTTAGGTACACCTTAACCTTATTATTGAGTCAGTTCTCCTCCGATTGGTTATCTCTTCCAATCATATGGAGAGTTCGTTCGTGCCTCCTGCATGATGAGCTTATACAAAGTCATCATATGCTGCCACATGGTCATCACTGAATCATGCTTTTGTTCAAGGGAAGTAAGCCTGAGTCGGCCTCTCTGTGGTGTCCCTTGACCTATTTTTCAGTCGGCCATCCCTGGTTGTCAGTGTCTTGTCTATCATCACACCAGTTATATTGGTCCTTTACTCGTGCCGGTTTGAGAAGGTCTCCATTGACTTCTTGTTGGTGGTTCTTGTCCTTATCGACGATGACATATTGCTCTGAGGATAGGCCTAGAGCTACACCCTGGCCCTATTTTCATTATTGATAGGTCACCTTATGCTCAGCATCGATCAGTATCATGGTCTTTGACTGAGTGGTTTCCCTTGTGTTCGACATCAACTTTCATTATCACACATTGGGATTCGTGTAGTGCCTTGGTTTCCATTTGACCCTATTGGTGGATTCCTCGCCTCTGTGTCAGCTTTCATTATTGGTTGGTTCAAAGGGTTTCTATCATACGCTAGCTACATCTTGTGTACGCCATAAACGTGCTACGGTCGGGTTACTACATCTTTTTTCGTCTGATTCCTTCCACATTATTGGCCTACAAGTTAGACTCACACTAGACTGATGAAGGATGCCTTAATTCCTTCCTTCTAGCGGATCTTTCCCTATCGACTACGACTCATTGCTCTAGGGCAAAGGTCTAGAGTCCATTTGGCAGTACCTTAGGTTTTGCAGTCATCAGTGGAAAATCCTTCGCTATCAATAGTGGGAAACCATCATTGTCTCCTGATTGATAGATTTTTACAGGTGTTTGACTTCAACTCATCTATTCGCACTTGTTAGATTGTACTGGGTACCTTGACTCTCATTATCATTATTAGTGAGTAGTCTCGCATTTGTTAACAGTATACATCAATGACCGGTAATCAAACGATTTCTCACATGGTCGACTTCAAATCATTTATTCCCATTGTGTAGAAATGTACCACGACGGTTGGTGAAGACCTCGAGTTGCATCAACATTCTTTGGTTCACTTGTCAAATGCTCCTGTTGCTGCTAGTTGACACCATTCCACCTTATATGTTGTAGTCCTTCACAGCGGCATCCTATATGTTGGCATCCAAGTTGCGATGTAGTATCATCTCACTCCATCATGTTCATTTGGTACTATTGGGATCAATTTTTGACATCAATGATTAGCTTCATTGATCATCTTCTTATATGAGATATTTAGACATGTACTTGTTCGATCATGATCAGATGATCTGTTATGTCCTTTCAGTTCCTTATACTTGTATACATAGTAGATCCGCTTGTACTTGATATGCAGACAGGCTTTACTTTCTCTGAGCATGGATATGCCAGCCTCAGACAGTTGTTTCTTTCTGATCTTCTTTTGCTAGCTTGGCAGGCTGAAATCTGGTGAATTCGTTCTCAGTTTTTGATAGGTTTCCTTTCCATATACTTAATACATTTCAGCCATCATGTACCCCTTCTAACCTCATATATTAGGGGGCATCTATTATAGCTCCAAATATCACCCTTGGTATTTGTGATTCTTGGTTTATGGCCTAGGGCAACCCCTCCTTGCAGACTTGGTCCAAATATTTAACAAACAGTGTTTTACTCCTTATACACGAATTTGCCCTGTATTAAATGTGTGTACACGTAGGACAGTATATACCCAACCTGTCTATATGTCTTAAAACACTTAAAATAAATAAATTTCCTTAATTATGGGAGAGATTAGGGGTTTTACCTATTGATTACCTATTAGTGCCTGTGGCCCAATTGTTCCCAACTGTTTCCCAACTAAAGAATTACTTTGGGAGAAGTATAAAAGACTTCAACGGGAATGCCTTAAAGAGGAGAGAAATGATAGAATTACTATACTGAGATTATCCCCTGATGAAGTCTAAAGAATCCATGTGCTAGCACTTCCCCAAGTTCAGGAAACCCTTGTTTCCTTGAGTTTTGATTTTCTCTCATATGCTTGGAGATATCATGGTATTGGTTGTGGAAGGAGCCTGTTGAAGACTGGGACTGGACGAACCTGGAGGACGGTTCCACTTGGAGCTGGAAGAGGAAGACTCAGGTGAACTCTTTCCATCTTTTATTATAGTTATCTACAATAAAAAGAAACACTATCTTGTTCCTGATATCAACTTTGTTCATGCATCTGATATTATTGTTATGGTTTATATATGAATGAATATTTCAATGTATAGCTAACCATCTACTTATATGTTATAAAGTTGATTTCACTATAATGCGTTATTTATATGCTATTGTGCGTCTTTGAATTGGTTGTTTTGCAGGTTCAAATATCATGAGGAGTTCCAGAGAATTTGGACCCTAGCTGGAACTACCCGAAGGAAGGACCCCCAGGTATGTACATCCTCGCATAGTTTGTTCGTTTAAGCATTTTACCTAATTTATATGCTTGTTTCTTGTTGTAGATTACTCCTGCTCTGCCAGGGTTCTGACCCAAAGCCCTAGGGGACTTTATCCCTTAACAATGGCATTGGAAGAAAGATAACCAAAACAGTTAAATAAGAAGTCATATAAAAGGACATAGCTCTAGGAACCCAATCGACCATAGATAATAATTAGTTATGGGTTCCAAGACAAATCAAAATGTGGGTGCTCCAACATCATCTCAAGGTGGTGCCCCAAAATGACATAATAGAAAATGAAATTTCTCTCTTAGAACTATTGACAGCTGGGGAGTAAGTTCAAAGTGGAAGCATTAAGAGATCTCATTAGAATATGAAATCCTAAAATCCTCCTACTATAGGAGACAAAGTTGGATACATTAGAAGCTATCCAATTATTCAAAAACAATGGAGAATTAGCGAAGGTGTTGGTGCTAGCTCATGAGGATCCTCAAAAGGACTTTGCACTATTTGTAACAATTATTTTGTGAAGCTAGTAAACTCCTTTATCACTGTACATTGGATTCTTACTAGTTTTACTCATTTGCAATCAAGAAAGCAATTCAACTTGGTTAATTTTTACATGTCAATGGCCTCTAGAGAAAATAATTTTATTTGGACTCTCTTTTGTCCCTTCAAAATTTAGGAAATCAAGAGCACATAATAGTGGGGAACTTCAATGTCACTTTGAATAAAAAAAGAAAATAAAGAGGAGATACCATTGTTTATGATCTTTTTGGAGAGAAACTAGAAGACTTGATAAAGGATTCGGACATGGTAGATATCAAACCTTCCAAATGAAAGCTTACATATCTAACAAAAGGATTGGATCAACACATATAGCAGCAAGACTTGATCATTTTTTAGTAGACAATGATATCTTATCACAAGACTCATAAATTCTTCAAAAATTAGTTCCTCTACCATATCATATCACAAACTAATCCTACTTAAATTGGAGAAGCCCCTTGAGTTTAGTGTAGGAATTTACAGGGTAAGTTCCTCAGACAGAACACCAAAGGACACCGCTCACAAACATATCACAAATCAATACACCAGTATTTTTGACGTGGTTAAACCCCTCAAAGAGGGAAACAATCCATGGCCTGAGCCAATGCGGCCACTTCAGGCAATTTATTAATAAAAGAATGAAAATTTACATAAGCTTCTCTCGTTAACAGTTAACCTACAAATGACCCTCCATGTGCTTTAAATAGAAATCATGGACCAATCGGGTGTTAAGCCACGGATCAAGTGTCGGTAATACCGAGGAGAGAATGAACCGTCGGATCACTACATATCTGACCGTCGGATTGTAAGTTACAAAATGTACAACGGTAAAGAAACACACTTTACCTAACTCTATACCTAACTCTATACTAGACCAAGTTGTACTTAACTATTTCCTATGTGTCGGAATATCCTAATGTCCCCCCTTAAGAACAACTTGGGATAGGATTGAAGGATTTACAAATATGACACAATAGGAGAAGGAAGGAGGCACTAGAGCCTATCCCCCCTTAGTGACAACTTCCTGAACTCCAACCTTAAATCGGAGTTTAGTAAACTTCGCCTCTGTGAGAGCCTTTGTAAAGATGTCTACAACTTGATCATCTGTTGAACAATATTGCACTTCAAGAACATGGTCATGAATGAGCAATCTGATGAAGTGCATGTGTATTTCAATGTGTTTGCTACGCTGATGCTGGACTGGATCTTTGCATAGTTGAATGGCACTTTGATTATCACACCAAAGTGTAGTCGGATGCTACTACTGAAAGCCAAACTCTGATAGGATCTGACGAAGCCACAAGGCTTCCTTACTAGCTTCTACGGCACCACGATATTCTTCTTCTGCTGAAGAAAGAGAAATGGCACCTTGTTTCTTGAAAGCCCATGTAATAGGTCCTGAACCAAGAGTGAACACATAACCGACAATAGACTTCCGATCATCAGGGTCATCAAGCCAATCAGAATTAGTGAAACCAACCAATAGAGGAGATGCTTTGGCACTGTAATTAATTCCAAACTGAACTGTACCTCGAACATAACGAAGTATTCTTTTAGCTGCTTTCCAATGACTTTCACGTGGGGTTTGCATAAACCGAGCAATAAGACCAACAGCAAAGGAAAGATCAGGAGGAGTATGGGTTAAATATAAGATTTTTCCTACAAGTTGATGGTATAAGGTAGCATCAACTTTAGGAGAAGTACAAGAGACTGAAAGTTTGACTCCAGACTGAAGGGAGAAGGAGCTGGCTTACAATCTTCCATGTGAAAATGACGAAGAATATCACAAGCATACTTGGACTGGGAAAGGGAAATACCCTCCTTGGATTGCAAGACTTGAAGACCGAGAAACTAGTGTAAGTGTCCTAAGTCTGTCATTTCAAATTTCTTTTTAAGGCTGGACTTCACATGGTTTATAAGGATGGGATCACTACCAAGTGAGGATAAGATCATCAACATAAAGAACAAGAATGATAAGAGACTTGCCCACTTTCTTGGTGTAGACAGTATTGTCAGAATGACACCTAGAAAGCCAGATTCTAAAAGAAAGCTATCCATTTTGGCATACCAAGCCCGAGGAGCTTGCTTGAGACCATAAAGGGATTTCTTTAGCCGACATACAAGACTGGAGTCTGTTTGTATAAACCCAATGGGTTGTTCCATATAGATTTCTTCATGCAAGTCCCCATGCAAGAAGGCGGATTTAACATCCATCTGATGGACTTCCCATTTTAAAGAGGCAGCAAGGGAAAGAACAAGGCGGATAGAGTTCATTTTGGCAATAGGGGAGAAGGTTTCAGTGTAGTCAATGCCTTCAACTTGTGAAAAGCCCTTAGCAACAAGACGAGCTTTATGTTTATCAACTTTCCCATCTGGTCCATACTTGGTTCTGTAAACCCATTTGCATCTAACAAGTTTTCGTCGCTTTGGTAGAGGAACAAGATGCCATGTATCGTTTGCGAATAATGAACGATATTCTTCATTCATAGTTGCGTCCCAATCTGGATGGCCTGAAGCTTCTGCAAAGCTGTCAGGATCATAATTTGCTGACACTTGAGCCAATAAAGAAGAGGCTCTTTCAAACTAAGAACGAGTACGACGCTGATCTGTAGGATCACCGACAAGATCACCTGCTGCATCTCGAGTAGCTTGGACCCATTTTGGAAGTAAAGGAGCTGAAGGAGGCTCCTAAGAAGGTGGGGGAGGATTGTCATCCTCACTTTCATCATCTGAAGAAGAAATATGTTCAAAAGTAGAAGAGATAGAGAGAGTTGGCACATGCACCGAACTAGGCTCGTAGGCCGATTTCTTTTCATCAAACTTTACATCTCTTCTAATGATAATGTTTTTGGAATTAAATGGAATAAGTCTATATCCTTTGACATCTTCAGAATATCCAACAAAGATACATTTTTCACTCTTAGGTTCTAAAGCTTTACATTTGTCATCTGGAATATGGGCCCATGCTTCACTTCCAAAAACACGAAAGTGACTCACATCTGGTTTAATAGAGCTCCATGCTTCTTCTGGAGTGATATTCTTTAAAGCCTTAGTAGGAGTGCGATTTAGTATGTAATTTGCACAGTTAATTGCTTCTGCCCAATAGTTAAGACTAAGTTCTTTAGATTGAAGCATACAATTAGCCATTTCCTTTAAGGTGCGATTCTTCCTTTCAACTACACCATTTTGTTGTGGAGTATATGGAACAATATGTTGCATTTGAATTCCATTCTCAGTGGAAAAGTTGATGAAGTCATTTTTAACATATTCTCCGCCATTATTAGATCTTAGCTTAAGAATTTGATGTCCAGATTGTTTTTCAATAAATGCCTTAAAGGCCAAGAATTTGTTAAATACTTCACTCTTCAGTTTTAAGAAGTATACCCAAGTGCATCTGGAGAATTCAGCAATGAAAGTTAAGAAATACTTGTAGCCAGAGAAGGAATCAACTGAAAGTGGACCACATAAATCACTATGCACAAGCTGTAGAGGGGCTGAGGCGTGCCAAGAGGCACATTTTTCAAAACTGTCCCGATGATGTTTTCTGAGTACACATTCGGAACAAACACCATCTCTGTAAGATACCATTGGAAGACCTATCACCATATTTTCTTTACATAGATTCTGAAGGGAGCGATAGTTTAAGTGAACAAATCGTCATGCCAAAGTTTGCTCACTTCATCATTATGAGCAACAAATACTAAGGGAAGATTTGATGACCCAAAGTTGTGAAACTTATAAAACCTTGTAGAATCATCAGCAATGCCAGTAGCTAAAATCTGTCTAGGATCCTTTAGGTCCTTAATTACAACATCGTGAGGTGAAAATTCAACAATTTTACCTTCACCTGAATGAGTTATCTGATATACAGATAGAAGGTTGCAGGATAAGGTTAGAACACATAATACATCATTAAATTGACCATTGTCTATATGAACAGTTCCAGTCCCTACAACACTAAGAGATCTATCATCACCAACATATATATTTTTGGTGTTACAATCATTTAAAGAAGAAAACATGGCTTTGTTTTTGGCCATGTGATAAGAAGCTCCAGAATCAATGAGCCACTCATGAGAATGAGAGGAAGAAGATACATTTAGTGCATATCCAGACCGAGATGCTTACAACCACATGCAGAAAGTGCCATTCCTGAAGATGAATTTGAAGAGTGCTCCAAATGGATGTTATGCTTCTTCATTGCTGCTTCCAAGGCTTCCATCTTCTTAAAGCATTTAGATTCTAAGTGGCCATCTAGATTACAAAAGTTGCAATGTCTATCAGTCTTCTTCCCTTTGTTTTTATTTGTCTTATCATTCTGGTGAAATGATTTTTCATTTTGAGGCTGAAATTGCTTAGGACCCTTGTTTGGTTTAGGACCATTCTTTTTAGGGTACAACTTCTTAGGATTCTTTGAGTTTGGTTGCTGCTGGGCGGTTAACGCTTTCTTAGAAGAGTTTCCAAGATTAAGAAGACCAAGGTGTAAGAGTTTTTCTTGTTCTCTTATTAAAGAATCACAAAAAGCATCAAAGGAAGGCGGCTTGTAGTCATGTCCTTGAGAAATGAAGGCTTCTCTTGTAGAATGGAAGGTGGAAATAAACACAGAGTAGGTTGGTCCCAACTTAGTAAGAATGCAATAGATAAGAGCACTATCTTCTTTCTTAACCTTAACACCTTCCAAGAGAAGTCTAATGGTCTTGAACTTGGACAAGAAATCTTCAATGCAAGAAAAATTATTGGGGTCCAATGTAAGCAACTCATTTTCAAGTTGATGGGCTCTAAGTTCATTTTTTATTCCAAAAACTTTAGTAATCTGCTTCATTGCTTCATCGGGAGTATCAAGTTCAGCAATATGGAATCTAAGATCGGGAGAGATAGACATCCCTATCAACCCACGTGCTTGATCTTACCTATTTTCCCATTTGGCTGCTTTCTCTTCATCTTTCGGCTTGGTTTCTTGGCCTAAGGCTATTCGGTAAATACCTTTACTTCTAAGTAAATCCACAATGTAGGACCACCATTGGAAGCAGTTGGTGTTGTCAAGAATAACTTGGCATGGACTGTCCATTTTAACAGAAACTGAAGATATATATGTTGGAACTAATTGTTCCAATTGAAAGATCTCGAAAAATTAGGCTGGTTAAAAAAAACGGCTTTGAAAACGGCTTCCGGATGAAGAAGTTATGGCTTTTTGAAAACAAATTGATGAAGGCGCCAACAAAGTGCGGGAATGTGCAGAAATGAAAAAAACGCCCCTTAAAAAAGGAGATTTGAACCGAAGACCTCTACTCTCATAAATTAGCTTTGAACCAAGTGAGCTATACAAAAAGTTTGAGAGAGAGAGGGGGTGGGGGGCAGCTTTGTTTTCTTTTGGTCACTGAAGCTTTGGATTGCCCGTGCTTGCTTGAGAAAGCTCTTTTTCTTCCTACAAAACAAGAGAACAAAAACCCAACACGGACATACAAAAAAAACAAGCCTTATGGCTTAAAGTTAGCTTTACCCGAAAACTAAATATTTTCCTCAATGTTTCTGATTTTCTGAGATCACACTAAGGCGCAGGGAAAAGAGCATACGCATGAGAAGAATCCTTCCTTTCTGTTTCTGATTTGCCCAGATCGCACAGAGTCGCAAGGCAAAGAGCATACGCAGAAATGAAAGGTATAGATCCGGTAATAAAAAGAAGCTAAATAAACCGAAATAATAATCAGAGAGAAAAAGAATGACTGTAAACTGCAAATAAGCACTGTATACCTCCAGATCTTAAAAATGGCGCAGCTAGGGCTACCGGAAACCTTTTCGCGTGAAACGAAAGGGGTTCCTCACTGGAACAGATGCTCCCAACATAAAAGAGCAGTCCTCTCGGCCCGAAAGCAGTCAGAAACAGTAGATCTAGGAGATGGCAGTCAGATGCAGTTCTACCGGCTTCAGATTTGGATCACCAACAGACGCGGCCCTCAAATAGCTCTGATACCATGTAGGAATTTACAGGGTAATTTCCTCAGACAGAACACCAAAGGACACCACTCGCAACCAGATCACAGATCAATACACCAGTATTTTGACGTGGTTAAAACCCTCAAAGAGGGAAACAGTCCATGACCTGAGCCAACGCGGACACTTCAGGCAATTTATTAATAAAAGAATGAAAATTTACATAAGCTTCTCTCGTGAACGGTTGACCTACAAATGACCCTCCATGCACTTTAAATAGAATTCATGGACCAATCGGGTGTTAAGCCATGGATCAAGTGTCGGTAATACCGAGGAGAGAATGAACCGTCGGATCACTACATATCGTGACCGTCGGATTGTAAGTTACAAATGTACATAGTAAAGAAACACACTTTACCTAACTCTATACTAGACCAAGTTATACTTAACTATTCCTATGTGTCGGAATATCCTAACAGACTCTTCATCTACTCTATGGTTGTTACATCCAACTATCAACACTTTAACTTGCACTTGACAAGACATTACATTACAATACACATGTGCCCATGTGAGACAAAATGGCTTGAGCAAGCCATGCAAGACATCACTGACACTCGGTCCGTTGTGGTGATACCAACTCTTTGACATGCTTGTGATGGTGAAGGTGGTGAGCTAATGCCAAGCTTGGTCACACGTGATGGTCTGCATGCACTCCATGGTGACATCTTTCTAAAGAAAACTCTTGCCTCCATTGCATCGGGGTGCATTGGTGTGTTTCCTCCATCCAACTCATCTGCTAACATACGCATGGTCTTCTTGGGTGCAGCCGAACCGAGAACACACTAATGCATAGTGTCCATGTTGATCTTGCAGTGTGTGCTGGTGGTCATGCACATCAACTGTCAACTACATGTTCAGCTCTAGTTGGACTTGCTTATTGTCTTTTCCTGGGTGAGTGTGCTGAATGGGTGGGATTTCATGCGTGTGCATGATGAAATGCATGCTACTGAATTCCCTTGCATGCGACCAACAACACTTCTCACCATATCTGCTCTGTGTCAGCTGTTGGGATGGATCTTTAACTTGTACGGGTGCAGTTTCATCCGTGAGTGCATGTTGCGCTCACTGTTGTACATGTTCTTGTTGTAACTCATTCTCTTATCTATGCAACTCCTCTTCTTCCTTGAGTTGCTGGTTGAGCACATGCAACTCCTTCTCAGTTCCGTTCTCTGCCTTCATGTGATATTCATGTCGCGCCATCACTTCATAGCTTGAGTCTCCAAAGTTGCTTTCACCAGAAGTGGATATGCTTGAGCTTGCAACTTTGTTTCACCTTTGTGTTGTAAACAACCTTCCTCTTGCATTCATTGCATCTGGTATGCTTCCTTCAGATACTGTTCATGATGCTTATCGCTATGATGTTGCTTCTATCATATCTTGATGTCCTTGTCTATGAACAACTTGATGTCTTTGTGGGTAGGCAAGTCCATAGACACTTGATCGACAGCATCCCCAAGTGTGCTTTGAACGATGTCTTCAACTCTTCTCCCTTGGAAACCATTGTACCTGTGCTGCTGAGAGGCAGATGAACACCTGTGATACTTGGAGACATGGAAACACTCATGGCAAGAAATCTATCAGTCAAAAACCAAAATGTACTTGAGAACTGACTTGCAACATACCGGTGTGACTGATCATGAAGGTTGCACAATTTCTGCAGGGAGGTCAAGAGACTGACTACCAAGACTGTGTAAGGCATAGTCTAGGCTACTGGGAAGCTAACTGACTGCTGGAACTGCGCAATGCATAGTCCAGTCTTACTTATGACTGTTGGAATTGTGTAATGTGCAATCTCAGTTGGCAATGGTTGCAGGGTCAATGACTACATTGCGCAATTTTCTGGGCCAACAGTCACTACCCCTCATAATTGTGCAATGAAAGACTAGAGGATAGTCACTAGGCAGAAATGAGCATTTCCTAAGAGGAAGACAGAGCCTTCCCTCTTAGGATTGGGCAATGATGTCTTTATGAGGCAGAGTCTGGGCCAAGGTTGCCCAGACTCGCTGACGGGCCACTGAATGTGAATGCGAATGCGAATGCATGGTTATACTGTGTAAGCATAAATGAATGATCGTGCATGAAAACGGTGAATGAAAGATTTAGAAAACAGAACAACATGCATTTGGGTGAGGTGAGTCACTCAATCGGCGACCATTCATGAAAAATAGTTTCATGCATGCGACAACAGTGATATGTTAACAAAAACTGAAATGGTGCTAGTACAAGCTAGTATGTATCAAAACGACAATAAGTGCTCACTAAAATCAAGAAGACAACATTCATACAAAGCGAAACACAAAAAGCACCAAAAATGCAACACAAGACATGGAAAGCGGGCTTACCCCAAAATAGTTGAGTTGAACGTGTCGACGTCTCCTAGATGCGACGTGGGATGTCAGAGTTGCAAGGTTGATGTTAGGAATGAGTTCTGCAACATCCGGTTCAGGAGTTTTGATAAAATCGAAGATGTGATGTGCATGCCACAAATCTAGGAAGAGAGACACTTGGTGGAAGATTTCCTAGATGATCCTTGCATGCAACCTCCAGCTGCTAAAAGTAGATCCCTGAATCAAGGGATGCCTTTGCATGTTGCCTTGGGAGAAGCATCCCATGCATGCAAATCGGTTTTTCTTGGTCTTGGAGGGAACTAGTCAACTCAACTGCACATGCAAGAGGCTGTTGAACTGTTGGGAGAAAATGCGCATTTCTGGAAGGGAGTTGGGCTGGCTGCCCAGGGGATTTGCTCAATTTATGGGCAGAGGAGCTAACTACTTCCTAGGATTGCAAAATTCTTGGGCTGAGCAACCTTGCTGGGAGGAATTGCACGATTTTCTGGATGAAGCCTGACTGGAAGAATTACACAATTTTGGAGCCCAGCAGGCTACCAGACATAATTGTGCAATTTCTTGAGGGAATGCAGGTTTCCCTCTAGAATTGCACAATATCTTGAGGGAGCTACTCAACTTGGAGCTGGACCAATTTCGAAGGAACAACCTGTGAGGGCAATGCAACAAGCTCTGATGGACAGGCTGTCATTCTACAAGAAAATCACTTAAGCTTGTGTACTTGACGAAGCATGACATGCTGCGGTGAAAGGTTGGTAGGGAGGCTCCAAAACGAAGCTAAGGAAAATTTTTGGAGGGTGGTTGTAGTCGCTACAACAGATACCATTCAACACATACTACAAAAATATGACAGCATAGAAATATGGCAAACTGCAGAAATGGAAGAAAGGAGTTACAAGGGTAGAAAGGCTAAAAATGAAGTTGGCTCAGATACCATGTCAAGCCTAGAGGTAACTCCACGATTCGAATTGTATTTTTCATTAAGATTGCTCATGGATATATACATGGAGGGAGAGACTCTTGGACTTCACCTCCCAATGTCTCTTCATATTCCTATCCTCCTTATTTATTATTTACATATATTCACCCAATCCCAATGATTAGGTGTCAACAAAGGTCAACATTTGTGTCGTTAATGGATAATTTTTTAGTGACCAATGGTTACTTGTTTTTTAGGAAAACTGTGAAGTTTTTTGGATATTTGGTGTTTGTTAGGAGTCATTAGGTATATGAGATGAATCGCTGGAAATTGCATTATTTCGAAGCGGGAAATTCCTGTCAAACCCAAAAATTTGAATTTGTTTTTGCACAAGTAGTGACTAGTCTTTTCTTAGGTTTGCACGTGTGGAAAGGAGCAGCCAGTGGGTCGTACACCAATAATGCATCATATCCAACGTACCCATCAGCTTGGTTTCATCAGGTACAACCCATAACCATGCTGAGTTGGAAGTCTACTACACATTGTTGCGCAACTGTTGCACAACTCATCTCTCAGCTATTTTGTTTTTCAATTATTTTTGGACCTTACTTTTGGACCTTTCTATTGTTATACTAGTGACAGGATAGGGATGAATGGATAGGGATGAAATAGTTGGATAATATAAGGTTGTTTTTCTTAAAAATAATGTTGCAATTTTTATCTTAGACTTATCCTAGTTTCATCTTTAATACATAATTTTTCTAATTTGAGTTGTTTCGATCCTCTTAGTGGATGAAAGATGCATTGTATCTAGTTTATGATTTTTCATTCTGCCTAAATGTATTTAAACTAAACAAGACATGAAAAGAGGGTTCAGATTGGGGAGAAAGCCGTGTATTTGTTTTGTTTTGCTGAAATAAAATTATCAGTACAGAGAATTTGCCACTTGACCAGAGATTCTTGTGGTATGGATTTCAAGTTTTTGCGACTCTTCTTATGTGTATGTTAGTCTCTATGTATTTATTAAATTTTCACTTTAAAATTGGCTCTAAAACAATTTTTAAAATTCATCTATGTTGATGCTCTAAATGATTGTTCTCCTTTCTAAGCTGTGATGGAATTCACCTTTAGTTATGTGCTCCTTTATGGTATTCTTCTCAATATTTGATCATAAGATATATGTTGCAGAATTCATTTCATGCTCTATTACATGTGATTGGATATCTTTTTGTATTTGCAAGTTACTTTCAAAACTCACCCATTGTGTTATGATAGATGTTATGACTTGAAATGATACTTTCCTTGCATATGTTTTCATAAGTGTTTCATGTAGGCTCTGATAATTTTGTGTAAAAATTTGAGTCATGCTCCCATGCCCAGTGGCCCTCCTTCTCAAGTTTATCAACCATCATCATTAAATCCTATTTTACCTTTACAAATCTAGCCTCTGTCGAATGTCCTTACGCATTATTGTTTACACAATTTCACCTTATTTCAAGTGAGGGAGCCCCCTCCGGTTGGAATGGGCCAATTTTCTAGACAAAATAGGTTTTTGTTTACCCCTATAAACCTTTTCTTAGGCTAGAGGTTCAATTATAGGGTGCTAACATGATCATGAAGGAATTTCTCAATACCAAGATCTTAAGGCATCTTGATCAATGTGAAGCACCCCTTTCTCCACTCACCATCCAACCAGGTATAAGTTCCAGAAGCCCTCTGCATACTATCAATAAGTAGATCATCGATAATGGAGGACTCTGTCCAACTCTCCATGAAGTTTCCCTACCAAGTAGTCCACCTCATGCACACCAAGAGTAAACTCCTGAAGATACAACTCAATCCTTGTGGGAATGAAGTCTCTCCCGCGTGTGCTCCTCCTGTTGACCAACCTACCATGTTGATGAAGTCCCCCACTCCATCAGCAAGTCACTAAAGCCCAATGGAAAATTTGATTCATCTTCCCCTATAGCAGTCAACTCATCCCTAAATTTCACTTAGTTGTCTAGTAATGTGATGCCCAAGTTCCATGCTCGTCTCATAAAAGTGTCACCATGTTTTCACTATGCCACTCTGACTTGAATAGGTTTCCCATCTTGTGCATACTAAAAGCTCCTCCCTTGAAACTTGGAGGCGAAATATCAACAAAGGCCAAGATCATCCTACCCAAGTGTCTCTATGATGTCAATATCTACCCAGCCATCATTAGTCTTGATCCTAAGGTGTAACTGAATAATCATGCATCTCCAAACAATGGAGGCATGAGAGATCCCCCATGTGTCAACCCCAAAGTGATCTAGATCACCCTTTTCTACGGTCCTGCTCCACACAAGATGGAGTGGCCTATCAACCAACTGAATTCGCCCTGGATCCCCTAGCCAGACCTATTATGACATACCTCTAACAACTACTGGAATCCGTTTGTTCCTCATCCCTAGCCCCTGCATGCAACAAACATATACACCCCATATATCATGAACCAATATTATTCATGCTAAAATTCCTTATGCTTTCCACTGTGTTGTACTGATGACTGTTGGAAGCCACATGTGCCAAATAACTACTCAATGAAGGAAGCCAATAGATGGGTATTTGATACTCGCAATAGACTCAGTGTATGCAAACTCATCCTTCTCTTGCCAACCATCACCACTAAGTCTGTTATCCTCCCTATCAACAATGTGCCAATACAATGTCTAGAGGCCGAATACATACTAGAAAGTTTCCTTAAACATACATGGTATCCTCTGCTCATGCATGGTCCTGACATGCCCTGTGGAAAGAGTGACACATTTATCCATCATGATCAACTCCCCAGATGTAGGCTCACTAATGAATGATATACCACCCCTAAGATTATCACCTCTTCCCCCAACCTGTAGTTTTCAACTCGTGCACTAACCCAATGTCATCGTTGAGAAGTCTCTTCCCTAGTGCATTGAGTGTCATCCCAATATCTCGGGTGAGCTACCTATCCCTCGCTACTCATGCCCAAAGTGTCAAAGGACAACAACAAATTGTTCGTGCCTATAAGTGATGTATAAGAGGGAAAAGCATGTGAGTCCCCATGGATACCATCAAGTATTTCTCATTTGTGTCCCTGTCGATCTTGGGTGAACTACACCCAAATGTATTCTCGGTGTCTCCAACCATAAGTATCCTTGGAGGAAACCCTCCAAGACCTCATTTTGCAACACCATATGCCCTTACATCCCACCAAGTATCCCTATACTCCTCAACCTGATACTATACGCTGTAACCTATCCTTGAACACAACTGGATACCCCGTACTACTGTTGTACCATCCTGTACCATCTTATATCCTGCCTATTTCACTGTACCTAGCACTCCCTACATGTACTCGATGCGATGTGAGTCTCTCAATGCAAACCAAGATGATACATCAAAAAACCATGCATCTCCATTCTCCTCTACAGGACATTGCTCATCACAACATACCTCTATACAACATTGGATGCTATGGTCTAAAACTGGGTATGTATGCATCAAGTCACATCCCTCTTCATCTCGCTGGACTCTATGACATATCCCTGTGCACCCCTGCGTACCACTGCCTACTTTCATCCCACCCTATATTATATGTCATCTCGCATGTGCCAACACATCCACCACTCTACTAGTAAGCCCTACATGATGTGGGCTACATTTCTCTATCTTCCCTAAAAGACCTGAGTGGCCTAACTCCTAACATGCCAACGGGAATGACACTATTGTGCCTATGCTCAATAGCTTCGATGTCTGATATACCAATGAGAGAGAATCGTCTCCATGTAATGCCATATTTGGTGGCATGTCGATGCCACCTTCTCCTACCATCTCTTGCCAGAGTAGGCTAATCACCCTATGACTCCACACACAGTCAATATGCTAAGACAACTCATGAAATTTTTCTGCTCCCCTGTCAAACCATCATGTCACTAGTGTTGTTCGAGGCTCTAAAGGAGATATGAAAATTTGTGTGTGCTAAAACTTTAGATCCATCACACATCTATTACCATCACCTACCATCTCTATGATGTGATGGGAAATCCCACCTGGAACCCAACAAAAATATGGCTCTTTAGTCCCTCTGGTAATCCATTTCCTCTATTGAAATGTGACCATGGATGTATCCAACCACCTAGCCTGCTCCATCGAGTACTAGCTCAGTACCTCTCGTCATCCAATCCCAAAGGAGGGATCAAATGTGCAATCCCCTTGTGGAAGGAACAATCCCTCCAAGCTGATGTGATGTCATACTCATCTCATATCACTCAGTCCTGCTAACCTGGCCATCCCCTTGGATATGTCTTGACAACTCTGCCTCCCTCAATCCAATGCATAAGGGTGGGCTCATAACATTGTAGATCCCGTCAATGTGCCTCAGAAATGAATTGTGCTGAAATCCCAATGTGCCTCTGAAATGAATTGTGCTGAAATCCCAATGTGTGGTCTCTATGTTGCCCCTCATTAATGGCTAGCCCAAAGGATAGCCACACATCCTCCTCCATCATGGACTCAACATGAGCCTCCAACTTCTCCTCTATAGATAACCCAAAAAGAAAGACATGCTCGCTAGTCAGCAGCAGGTGAATTTCGTCCAGTAACTCTAGCATAGATCTAGATGCCTCTGTACCTATCATCTCCTCATCAATGGTGGAGATGTCTCCCGGCACCTCATCAACCTGTGGTGTGTTGCTATCACCTGAGTACTCGGTTACATCCTCAAATACCTCGTCAATGAATACCTCAAAAATGGATGGAATCTCATCAACACGTGTATGGTCAATTATCTCCTTTCCAACAATGGCCCCTTCAACTACTCCATCTTATGCCTTAATCCTCCTCATCATCCCTGCATAATTCCATTGAATTCCTGCTAATTTGTGCAGGTATCTTAGTTCACAAAACTCCCAAAAAGAGAGGGACGTCTGAATGCCATGTCCCAATGATTGGTATGCCCTCCAATTTGTTGCCAATAACTCCACATCAGTTGCAATCATGTCTTGCCATCTTGATGCATTATCCATAATTTTGGGCATAGTGGATTTGTTGTATTATTGAGAATGGTCCTATTTCCCAATTATGGTATGAATTAGTTGCTTCCCCATATCAATCATCATCTGTTGCATCCTAATCACCTCATTCAAGGTCGTTGTCATGTTTTTTTATTTTAACCTTTCTTTATATCCCATGATTTCTTAGGTATTTTTTTTTATTTTTCTATTTTTTATTTTTATTTTTGGTCTTGTCATAGAATGAAGGATTTCCCACAATCTGCGCTAATATTATGGTTTGATACCACTGTAATATTCCTAATGGAAATATTAAGTGAATAACAAAAACATGCATTATAACAACTAGGAAATTCAACACATACATAGGAAATCACAACACAAGAGGAAATGCACCAAAACTCTGAGCCAATTTATTTATTTACAAACAAATAGAGTAAAAATGAGTATGAAAGAGGAACCTGGGCTTCCTACAACAAGAAAATCCAAACTCAGGTAATGATTAAGTTTCCCAAATGTTAGATGACCTCCCCACTACGATTTTACGCTAGCCCAGAAAATTATTATCACTCTTGTTGTATGTGAACTGAGATTTTGGCCTTCAAATCTACTCCAAAAATTCTACAAAATTAAATGTAGGTTCTCCACACCATCTCCAACAAAACCCAGAAATATCTCACGGACCCAAGTGGTGGAAATGGTCCTAGAGTAAATTGCATCCTCTTCCAACAATTTATGTTGCTAACTGTTGAATGGAACTAGGAATTCTGCCCTCATAAGTGCTCCTAAAATCCTATAAAATTAATCTTAGCCTCCTCTCACCAAACCCAAAAAAACCCATAAAGGGTTTGGGTTGAAACCACCAACCCCTAGTGACCCCCAACAAGTGTAAATTGCTCAATTTGGCTAGAAAATGCCCTATAGTCTAGATAATGTTGAATTTGATCCAAATAGCCCTCCAATAAATCCTCCCTAACTCCTGCAAATTTCTCCCCTCAATCACCACATAAATCCCAGCTTGAATGCTCCCCAAATTTTGAATCTCTGCAAGTACACAGAAGCTCCTAGTGAAACCCTGCGCAAGCCCTAGAATAGATAAATCTGATCCTCCAAAATGTAGCACACTTGGCCATACAAATCCCTAAGGAAAAACTCGTCCTCCCTATGGATAATTCTCTGCAAATTCTCTTGCCAAAACTCCACTATATTCTAGCTTCTCTCAACCCTTTCAAATTTCCTTCTACGCCCTAAGAGAAGCACACTCTAGCAAGGAATAGTATGAAATGTAGCTCCTAGAGAAGCCCTAATATGGACTCCTTCTTACTCCCCTAGGGTGACACTCGAACTTCACAGAAGGTAGAGATTGAATTCTGCTTCGAATTCCTAGTGCTAAACAACACTTTTCTTCTTGTGCTAAAGAGACCCAAGAGAAGATAAAAGGTGAAATGTAATAGTCAAAATATGATTAGCAAATGAAGCCATCCTCTTCTTTTAATTTATCCCCATGCTTCTAGACTCATCTTTTAATTATTATTTTATTGGCAGGGTCCATTTTCCACTAAGTTGCCTCCATTTTAATAAAATAATAATTTGCTGCCAATCTCGAATAAAATAATACTTGCCACCTTTCTCCAAAATAATATTTTCACCTTCATATCACCAATTTTTTTCAAAATTCCCATGCTAACAAAATTATGGATATTACATATATATAGAAGTCTAAGGGGTCACAATATAATAAGAGCCTGCATAACAATAATAATGTAAGAGCACAACAATAACAATAGTGGGCTTCTATGGGGCACAACAATAACAATAGGGGGCTACACTAATAAAAATAAGGGGAATGCACTAGTATTATAGGGACTTAACATATATTTTGTGGGTTTATGTTGTCTTTGTCCTCCGCCAGCTTACAAGAAATAAATATCTCCAATGTCACCCTCAACAATATATCTTCAAGAAAAGATAATAACATGAAACAACACTTTTTCAATGGTGATGCAAAGTTTTCTACAATATTTTCCAACAAAATTATAATGAATAGGATGCTCTTTATATAGGATAACAACTCAACAACCTCCCAAACAAAATAATCATAGATCTCTAACCTCCCATACTCATAATAGAAACTCTCTAGCCAACTAGAGAGAAGATAGAAAATAATCAATACAATAAGGTGGAATAAATGCCACATGTACAACCAATTATTCAAGAAAGTGGGTGTCCTCCAAAACAATGGTTGAAAAACACCTCAAGAAAGTAGCAGTGGTATTAGGGCAAGTGCTTCCTCCAAAATTCTCTAACAAACTACAAGTATCATACATGTGGACATAAACATGCACATGAAAACAATGTGCCTTCAAAAAGTACACTTTCCAACTCAAACCAACTTATAACCACCCACAAATGTGGATGAGTGGATCAAGGAATGAGGTGCACTTCACTAGAAGATCCAAAAAACTCACACATGTGGATAATTATGCCAAGAGAGAGGGTCGTTCCATCATAAGCGTGTTTCTAACTCATAGCCACCTCAACTACCACAATAAATGGTCTAAGGAAGCATAATCGCCTATAACAAACTCCAACCACCTCACATATGTATTCCAAACATGGTATTTAACTCAACAAAACCACATTTGTGAAGGAAAATCTTAAGGTAGAAGGTGTTCCCTCCCAAAGATGCTCTAGGATGCACATGTGATGATGAGTTCCTATCACATAGTCCAATGCATGTGACAACTCCTAAAACCAAAAAATATTGCCTACATCATTAATTTAGATGTATGTGTTATGATAAATGGTATGACAAAGGCAGGTAACTTCATGGATTGAGTTATAGAGCTACATACTAATCCTTTAAAGATGTTCATCCACATGAGTGCCTTTAAAAATGAGGAAACATTTTTTTAGGAATGAGTTACCATTCCTTAGCAATGCAATTTATTAACACTTATATTTCCTTTTTTTGTATTTCCTCTTTCATTTTCTTTCTTTTCCATTTTGTCCCTTTTCTTTAGATATGCATTGATGAGCATGGGACTTGAGGCATTAGCCTCATAGCCAGGTGGTAGAGCTCAAGGAAAATTATCTCCCTTGTAGTATGATGAGGAAAATAATAAAATTGTTAGTGTCATAATGTACTATTAGATGACATTAATGTTTGCATAGTTACAATCATATAATAGAATATATCATGATGTCTAGGAAGGAAACCCATACACAAAACCATAGTAAATTAATAGTGAAGCAACTGACAAAAGTACTATGACCATGCACACGAAGGCATAGTGTACCATCTACAAGTGCATATACAATATGAGAAGGGAGTGAGGTGAGGTAATATACCATGAATGGATCTATTAGGGTTGATTGGGCTAGTCCACTATGAGGCCATAATGTAGTGAAAAGACTAAAGGATGTAATTGCTTTGAGCTTTGAATGAATGAGCACGAATGCTCATATTAGATGTGAAATAGAACATCGCATATCTAAAGGGTGGCTTTGGTATTGGTTGATCATGTGTGATTACAATCTCCTCATAGCATATGAGGGGGAAACAAGGACCATACTTGGTAAAGGTATAGATAATGAAAAACTATTTATAAAGGTAGAAATCTATGTAATATTTTGTTAAGGCTCATCAAGGAGCACTACCCATCTAGAGGTTTCCACCTTGAAGAAGCAAGTGAAAATTTCTCATCTAATGTCTTATCAATAAAGAGTTTTATTTTCATTATTGTTATTTATCGTTTTGTCTCTTTTATTTCCCGCACTTTGAAATTTCTATTTTATTGCTCATATGTTTTCTACACATGCTATATAAGCATGCAACAATGTATACTTGTGTGAATTATAGTTAAGCCCTATTTGGATTATATATATGCACTAAGACATGTCAAGTCCATAGACTATTTTTCTTAAGATATAATAGCCACAACAAGATTATTTCTTCAGTATTAATCTTCCCTAGCAAACACGATGACTAGTACTATGCTTCTCTAAACAAAATACTATTTATGTCCTAATATGGTGCTGGAAAGTCAAAAACAATTTTTCATTCTCTTTAACGATCACCAAATTTAATATATTTTCCATTTTATTATATTCTAGGCTATTTTGGTTAGAATATAATACTCACAACAAGATTATCTATTTCCTAACCAGCACAGTGACTAGTACTATGTTTCTTTAGACAAAATACTATTTCTGCCCTAATAAGGTGCTTGCAAATAAAAAAACCTAGTATTCTTTTGCAACCATCATTGTTCTCTTCAAAGAAACCCTTATTCCATTATTGTTCCAGCGTAATTTTTCCACATTAAATTATCTATTTATCGTTCAATGTTTTTTGTGGTTAGAATTTTAAACAATATTGGACCTTTTATAAATTAAAAGAATAAACATAAAACTTGCCTCTTTCACATACTTGATGTTTGATGCCACTTTTTAATGTCGAATTTTGTATTGAACTCTATCTTAGACATGACGTGTGGATTTCTCTCGTGCTTTGATACTAGTTAAAAAAATAAAAATAAATAAATAAATAAATTGAAATAAGTGCATCCGAGTATATACAAAATATCAATAAGGTCTATTTCTTCAAACTATGTGTGGTATAAAATTGTATAACTACTAACACTAATATAAATATGATCACTATCCCCTTATTTTTCACACCAATCATTATTACGATCCTTACTACATTAACTTCATTTTTATATTACTATTTTATAATATTTGCCACATTTTCCATATAGGACGCAACCAAGGGATCAAATGTCATGCAATGATCTATTTAGCCTAGAATGGTACTAGAAACTGACACGACATTATTGTAACCCTTACCACGTTAGCTTTATTTTTATGTTACTATTTTATAAGGATCACCACATTTTTTCCATATAGCAAGCAATCAAGGGATCAAATATGATGCAATGATCTATTTTATAGTTCTAGCAACTAACTATTATATATGTATGTAAATTATATTAAAACATGTAAATTATAGTAAAACAAATTTTCTATCTTGATAGCCAACTACAGCTTTAGCATATAACTGGTTACCCACTAAAAATGCAAGGGTTATTTTGCATTTTCATAGGCCTTTATTCTCTTGCCAAGCAGAACAAAAGATGCTTGGAGTTCATTAGCAATGACAAGTTGATTGAATATTTTTTGGTGGTACATTGCACCATGCGATTCCATTCTAGCAATAGTTACCATAGTGGTGGAAGAAATCCTTAGAATAGGAACATTCTACCATGTCAAAGGTTTTGATCATGATTTATAATGAGTTAAGGGGTTAAATACAATTGAAAGTAGGAACACTCTATATTGCAATAGATTTAGAACATAGTATGTGCCAAGACAAAGTCCAAAGTAGCACTTAGAGGAAGCATTAAGGCTGATTAAGAGGCAAGAAAAGGAGAGAAAAGGAAATCTCAACTTGGTTTTTCCCATGTTGTAATAGAAGTGATCCTCTTCAAGATAACATTTTGGTTGCTTAATCATATGTGTATTAAGCCTCTATAGGAAGGATTCTTTGTGCAAAAATCCATTTAAAGAACATTAAAGAAACTTTATGGAGCATTACACATTATATTGAGGCATGCTCCACCCTTACAACATTTAGGAAAGGATGTTTAGTTTGAGGCATGTTCTACATATTTGATGGAGAGTCTTTTGCATGATGGAGCGTCGTGTGGCATAGTTGAATGGTCCATGCACCTACACAAAGAATTAATGCACACTCTAAATAATTTGAAAGATGACAAGTGTCAAGTGGACCAATGCAAAGTCAAAAGAGGCCTCAAGTCAATAATTTAAATTATAAGCTAAAAGAAGATTAAATGGAAGCTTAAGAAGGAAATCCAGTCTTTTAATGGGAGAATAAACTTCTTAAGGAGGTTCATCCCCAACTTAGCGGAGAGTTTAAGGTCAATTACAAACATGTTGAAAAAGGATAGTGGTGTTAAGTGGATTGAAGAAGCAAGAAAATATTTCAATGAGGTAAAATTTGCATTGTCCCATGCTCCTGTTCTTATTAGTCCATATTACACTCGAGATTTCATTGTTTTGTCATATGCTTCAGAGCATAGTATAGCAGTTTTCCTAATGCAAAAGAGCCATCAAGGTATAGAGCAGCGAATTGTATTCTTTAGTAGGAGTCTCAAAGATGTTGCCCTTAAATACAACATTATAGAAAAGCAGGCCTTTGCCTTGGTGAAATACTTAAAGGATTTCTGAGTGTACATTCTGCATTCACATATCATTTCCTATGTACCAAGTTATGATGTGAAATATATACTCACTCAAAATGATCTGGAGAGTAGGAGAGGAAAGTGGATTGCTTCGATACTTGAATATGATGTGGAAATTAAACCCACAAAGTTAATTAAAGGGAAAGTATTGGTGAAGATGATGGCAGAATCAAATTTGCATGCACTCGAGATTAATTTCTTGGTTGCTCTGTCAGAATAGGATGATTTAAAGTCAGTTTAACAGGTATCGGAAAAATTTGTTGTTTCTCCATGGTATGCATAGATTTTGTATGTGTTGCAACAATTGCAAGGCCCTCCAGGTTTGACTAAGACTAAAGATCGGTTCCTTAAATTTAAAGTTGTCAAGTTTTGTGTCATAGATCACTTTTTGTATTGGAAATATCCCAGTGGTATGTTGCTAAACTGTTTACTTGAAGAATAGGTCCATAAAACTATAGAGGAGTTTCACAAAGCTGATTGTGGTGGACACTTGTTTTGGAAGACCACTACTAACAAGATCTTAAGGGCTAGTTTTTACTAGCCAATGTTGTTTGTTGATGTATATAAAAAGGTTTCCAGCTATGATGAATGTCAATTTTTTGAAGGAAAGAAGAAACTGCTCCCACTGCCCCTAAAACCTATTGCAATTGAGTCACCCTTTCAGCAGTGGGGACTTGATTTCATAGGTGAAATCCACCTGGCCTCATCTGGACAACAGAAGTGGATCTTGACATCAGTTGATTATTTCACCAAGTGGATTGAAGCAGTCACAACTAAGCAAGCCACAAATGCATTTATCATTCAGTTTTTGGAAAGAAATATTTTGTTTAGATTTGGTTGCCCTCATAAAATCATTACAAACAACGCCGCTACTTTCAAATCAAGGAAGATGGTGGATTTTCATCATGAGTATAACATTACCCTTGGTCACTCAACAGCCTATTACCCTTAGGGTAATAGCTTGGTTGAGTCTTCCAACAAAATTTTGGTCAACATCATCAAAAAGTTGTTGCAAGAAAATAAAAGGAGTTGACATAAGAAGTTAGTGAATGCACTGTGGGCTGACTAGGTAAGCACTAAGAAATCAATAGGCATGTCCCCTTTCCAGTTAGTTTATGGAACATATGTTTTCTTTCCTTCTTCATTAGGATTTTTGATGATGAAATTGTTGCGGGAGGCTGAAGTGTAACCTAATTATGTACAAAGAATAATCAATCAAATGATCCAATTGTAGCAAACTAGGGAATAAGTTTTCAGAAAAACTTAGGTGATACAAAATCGGATTGAGAATATTTATGATAGGAGGACTAAGGCAATTGATTTCCATATTGAAGACTTTGTGTTAAATGGGATTCCAGAAATGAGGAGAAAGGAAACCACGAGAAGTTTGAGAATTTGTGGAAGGGATCTTTCAAATTTTCTACTTTTCACTAAAACAATGCCTACTTGCTCAAAAATCTGACAGATGAACCACTTGGAGGAGGGCTTGTTAATGGTAGGTTGGTAAAACATTTCCTCACTTGAAATTCAGTTGATCCAACACTCCATTGTACATATCATTTTACTTTCATTACTACAAGCTTGGGTGGTTATCATTGGAAATCGAAGCCCGAGAAGAAGGCCCTAAGGTTCTGGTGTTCTACTGTCATATGTAAGTCAGTTAGTCAGTTAATTTTCAGTTAGTCAGTTAAGTTTCAATTTTTAGTGTTCGACTCCATCGCCCAATGTGTAGGCTACTAGTTTGTAGTGTTCTTGGCACCTCACTACGAGGTTTCCATCCCCATTGGAGCCAATGTTAGGGTCCTTAGGTTTAGGGATCAAATATCTTTGTCTCTTTCACTCATTTTGAGATTTTGTGTAATAGTTTAGCCTACGAACCATTGTTGTCATAGTCTAAAACATCGTTATCTAAGGTCACTTTTATAATTCCATGTTATAGAGGGTCCTTAAACACAAGATAAAATTTGAGAGTCGGAGTTTATGAGAAGGTCATAAGGTCATTTTCTCATATAAAGTCATTTAGGGTTCAAGGGTTATGTATTAGTGGTCACAACCATGAATAAAACAAATTTGGTTCATTTATTAAGGTTTTGTTGAGTATGTTGTTAGTATTGTTCATCATGCCCTATTCCACCATTCACAACTCATGATCCCTTTTATTTACATATACTTTTTCCATTCCTATACTCCTTTCATATACCCCATTTCATATACTCCCTTCCATATATTATCCTTCATTCATTACTTATCATCATATGCACACCCCTTCCCCTCAACTCACCTCTCATCATCATTACCATTACAATCCCCCTACATCCACAACTCATTATTATCATTCCTAATTCATAATTATTTCACCCTTTACCAAAAGTTTACACACAATGACCAAAGTAAAACATATGAAAGCACATATTTCAACTTTTTGTTCATGGTTGCATTCATTCTCTCTTGAAATCTTAGTTCATGCCCAGAGAAGGTTTGTGCTCAAAGGAAAGTTTGGCAGTTATACAACACAAGGCCGAAAGTAGCTCGACAGAGGTTCAAAGGCAAGTTCATTTAATTGTTGAAGGTTGTTCCATAATATTTGTGCAAATCCTACAGCTACACAATCATTGCGCAACTTCCATGCAACCATTTTAAGTTCCTTGCAGAGGTCTCCGACTACTTCAAATCAGGTTCTCTTATTGTTTGAGGTAGGAGATATCCCTTTCCACCCACAATTTTCCTTTAAAAAACAATTAGACGTCAATTTATAAAATTTATATGTGTTGCTACAAAATCGATGTGCAAACCCAACCTACAGTTGGGTCTGAGTTTGGGCAGTTTTAAATGCTTATGGTTTGTGTGTCATATATATGAGTCAAGGTGTATTGATCCATAAGCTTGGCAGTTGAATTTGATGATTTTCTTCCATACACATCATATACACGGCATGGTAAAAAGAGTTGTTAGAGCACCAACAACAAAGCCATTTAAATTTTGTGAAAAAACCTATCAATCACCTCTTTGCATTATGTTGTCAGTTTTTATATTGTGTTGTCAGTGGACCTTTCCTCCTCATAATTGGTGTGCAACGAAACATATTTGAACTATGTGTTGTAGGTTTTAAGAAGCTAGATGGAAATCCCAGGAAGCAGAGGCAAAATAAAAGGAGGAGAAGTGGTTCGTATTGAGCCTAGGAGTCTAGATATGGTGAACTCTGACCCCGCAATTAGAGTAGCTCTCAAACGAACAGGGTGCATATTCTTTTGTGAGAAAGTCTTGACACATGGCTATCATTTTCAACTTGCAAGCATGTTTTCCCTGAACTTCAAAGGTGATAAGGTCAGAATTGGTAACCTAGAGTTTACAGTGTCTGAGGAAACCATTTCCCAAGCTACATAAATTCCTTTACAAGGTGAGAGTTGGTTCAAAGGGAAGGAATTAGATGCCTCACACTTTAAAGATTTTGTAAAGCCTCAATTCAAAAACAAATATGATACCACATTTACAAGGATTTATTTGTTGGACCATTACAATCAATTGCTGGAGGTCAACAATTAAATGGAAAGAGGAGATGAAAGAAACTTTTACCACAACAAAGAAGCCAGAGTTTGATGAATGGAAGGATTATTAGAGATTGTTTGAGTAATTTGAGGTGATACAAAGGCAAGTTGATCAGATAGCAGGGAATACTAAAATCTACAAGAGGGCCATCAATGATACCATCTCGGAAGTTGATGATTAGGTTGTAGAAGATTTGGATGTAGTTGGTGGAGCCAAAATATTCATGAAATGGACTCTTCCCCTGCATAGACAACTAAAGAATTATTACATGAGAAATCTTATTTTGAAGAAAAGATTGAAGGTGATGAAGAAGAAACTAGCAAAGGCTAGGAGATAACTCAAGAAGGTCAAAAATTCAAAGCAACCACCTAGTGACCTACCTACAGTAGTACAACCAGCTGAGGAAGTCAAAACAACCTCCAATAAAGAGACCAAACTAATATCCAGCAAGGCCAAACCATCATCCAGTAGGAAGAGGAGGAGGTGACCAAGTTCTTTAACTGAAATTTCTCATTTGTTATCAAATACTTTGTTACAATTTACTGAAGGTTGTGAGGACATGAGGTAAATCCACAATGTGAATTGTATCTTGCATTAAGATTGCTCATGGATATATACATGGAGGGAGAGAGTCTTGGGCTTCACCTCCCAATGTCTCTTCACATTCCTATTCTTCTTATTTATTATTTACATATATTCACCCAATCCCAATGATTAGGTGTCAACATTCCCCCCCTTAATCTGAAGGGATGTTGGTGAGTCCAAGCATCATTTTGAATCTTTTGAAATTTTCTCATCCAAGCGGTTGGGTGAAGATGTTTGCAATATGCTCATTTTGGAACAATGGCGTAAATGTATTTTCTTGGCCTAGACATGATGTCAAATTAGATGATATTTTTTTTTGATGTGTTTCGTTTGATCATCTAACTTTTCGTTCTTGGCCAACTTTATTGTAGAAGTGTTGCCAATCATGAGCATATTTGAATGCACTTGTTTCACTTTCAAATCTTCCAAAATTTTCTTGAGCCACATAATTTCCTTTGTTTCTTTAGTTGCTGCCACATATTCTGCGTTTGTTTTGGAATCTGCTAGAACTAATTGTTTTCGTTACCTCCAAGAGACAACTCCTGATCCAAGACTCATAGTATAACGTGAAGTAGATACTCCAGATTCTGTATCTCCATCAAAGTTTGAATCAGAGTATCCAATCAAGAGGAAGTCACCCACTTGTGTATACTTGACGCAAAAGTCTTAAGTTCCCTTCAAGTACTTTAAAACTCTTTTTACAGCAAACCAATGTCCCTCACAAGGATTTTTCACAAACCTGGAGAGGATTCCAACAAAAAATGAAATGTTTGGTCTGGTAGTAGTCAACTATTTGAGACTTCCTACAATCTATCTATACTTTGTTGCATCCTCAAATTCTTTTCCTCCAAGGGATGTGAGCTTCAAGTTTTGTTCCATTGGAGTAGTCAAAGGATTGAACCCAGTCATTCCAAACTTGTTCAACATATCTCCAATGTACTTCTTCTGAGAGAGAAATATAAACTTCAGATGTTGAGTTACTTCAATACCAATATAGTAGTGACATATCCCAAGTCATTCCTTTCAAAGCCTTTCCTCAATTCCTTCTTTATGGATGCAATGTAGCTCTCATTGTTCCCTTTCATCAAAAGATAATCTACATACACCACAAGATATACAACTATTTTTCCAATTTTCTTGAAAACAAAGTTGCATCATCAAGATCATAATGTTTGAAGTTGAGTTTTAGAGGATGCTTAGTTAACTTTTCATACTAGGCTCACAATGCTTGCTTGAGTCCATACAAGTATTTCACAAGCTTGCATACTTTTTTGTTCATGGCCCTTCATAACAAATCCTTTTGGCTAGGACATAAAAAAATTCTCTTTCAAATCTCCATTCAAGAAAGAAGTTTTTACATCCATTCGATGAACTTTCCAACCATTCTGAGCTACCAAGGCAAAGAGTGTCCAGATGGTATTCCATTTTTCTCTGGGTGAAAAAGTCTCCTCATAATCAACCCCCTCCTTCTATGAAAAACCTTTTGCCACAAGCCTAACTTTGTGCTTTTCAAGTGAGCCATTAGCTTTATACTTGTTTTCCCAATGAAGGATCAACCATCTTCCAAGTTCCATTCTTTATCAAGGCATCATATTCCTTCTACATCACTGCTTTCCATTCATCATGAGAAGCGGCTTCTTTGAAGGAAGTTGGTTCAAAATCCGTAGGAAAATTGAGTTCACAATCATAAGAAACATCCATATCAACAGGTGAATTTGAATCATCTACATCACCTCCATTTTTCTCGGTTTTACTTCGTGTTCCCGCCTTTCCAACCCCATCAGGGCGAACACTTTCAAGTGTCTTTGTCAGCCATTTTGGAGTACCTTTCTAAGATGGCCCAGGCTGCTCAGTTGACAAAGTTGGGGTTGAGTCAAGATTAAGTCTTCCAATTCTGTCAATCACATCACTCAAAGTATCATCAGTGGCTGGAGCTTCATGTGGGGGAGAGAGTGATTCAGAAGAAGATTCCACAAATTTATCCGATATAGGAATTCCCCCTTCAAGATGTGGAATCTAATTATCATTCTTGAAACAATTTCTCATGTCTAAATCTATCCAAGCGATCAAGCTACCACTCAACAACATTGTCAGCTTTGGAAGATTCAAGAAATATTACATATATAGATACAACAAACTTCTTATTAACTTCATCATAGAGACGATATATTTTTCAGGTATTTGAATATCCCAAGAAGATACACTTACGACTCCTTGCACCAAGTTTTCTTCTATGTTCCTTTGGTATCAAGCCATAACAGGTGGAATTAAAGACCCTTAGATGCTTTATTGAAGGAATGTGGTCATACCACATTTCATAAGGAGTTTTGTTTCTAATAGCATTATATGAACATATATTCTTTACATACACAGCACATAGAACTACATCAACCCAAACCATCAATTTTACATTCTTGAAAAACATCATGGAATGTACCATATTTAATATTGTCCTGTTCATTCTTTCAACTAATCCATTCTATTGGGGATTATAAGGCACAATCATTTGATGTTAGATCCCATGCTAGTGAAGATAGTTTTCAAATTCATTTGAAGTGTATTATTTTTCATTATCAGTGCAAATAGAGCCAATGTGAGATTATGCATCATTTTCAATCCATGAATGTTTGAAAAGCATCATATTTGTTCTTCAATAAATAAACCCAACACATTCTAGTGTAGTCATCAATAAATGTCATCATATATTTATTTCCATTTGTGGAAGGAACATTCATTGGACCACATAAATTTGAATGAATGAGTTCAACTTTTCTATGTGCTCTAGAATGTGAATCATGAAAAGATTGTTTGTTATGCTTTCGTAGAATACAAGCACCACATTTCTTAAGATTCCTAGGAATTGTAGGAAAAATAGTAACATCATTTTTCTTCAACAAGCGAAGGTTGTCATAGTGCAAGTGTCCAAATCTAGCATGCCATAAAAGACTTGATGGAAATGTACCTTCATCATAATGAGAACTGTATGAGAATTTTTGTGCACAAGAAGAGGTACCTTGTAGCTTCAGAAGTATTTATTCTTCTATCCCTGTCATGACAAGAGAGTGATCTGATGCTTTTTTTACCTCAACCTTGCCATCAAACATATGAATGGAGTGTCCTTGCTGGAGGATGTGGACAAAGGATAACAAGTTTCTCCTCAGTTGTGGGAGACATAAAACATCATGTATAAGAAAGTCTGGAAGACCAGACAATTTGAACGTATGCAATGAAGATCAGACTTTTCTCCTTGCGAGTGTATGCCCCCCCTGCCTCTGAAATTTCTTCTTCGTCTTCCTCTTCGACCACCTCTTCCTGTGGAAGAATCTTGAGAATGCTTCTTCTCTCTATGTGAAAGACACACATCTTCCTCAAAAGAATTAGGAGTTGACTTCTTCCCAAAAGCCTTCTCTCTCTCTCAACATACTCCTTCACAAGGGATTCAAAGGTAATCTCCTTGAGGTTTCCACTTGCTTGCAATGGCTCAAGATAATTTGAATAAGTGGATATAGTGCCTTGACAAAATATATGAGAAGAATGTCTAGTTGAACATCAGTGGTTTTGATATCATGCACAGTAGATCTTACTTTTGATGCTAAAGCAAGAGGATCGTCATTTTTCAATTCAAGGCTAAACAATTTAATCATCAATTGGACAACTTCAAGTTTAGAGTGTGAGTCATAGAGTTCCTTCAAATTTTGTAAGGTTTAAAAATCATTTGAAAGTGGTGAAATATGGTGACTCACTTCTTCATTTAAAGATGTTGCAATCAAGGCATAGACCTTATTGTTCTTGTTTTCCCAAATGGCCATCTCCTTATCTGAGGTGGGATTTGTTGATTCATTATGTCCTTGTCATGCACAAACTTCTTTCCACAACTCATTGAAAATGAGAGTGTGTTTTATCTTCCGTGACCATTCTAGATAGTTATTTTCCCCAAAGAGAGCTACTCCAACAATAGATATCAATGAATGGATTTAAAAAAGTATACTACAACAAAAAATTGTACTTATGTGTTGGAAATAATACTGAGAGGGGGGGTAAATCAGTATTATATGTTCAATAATTTTTCGTTTCCCAAACAGATTTATATACGCTACTTCTATGAAGTGAACTAGAATGTACACGCTACTGTGATTAGAGAAACAAGTGTATGCCTAGAGAACTTATGATTTAGTCAATTTATCATGTGTTGATATTTAATTAGTGCATCAGTAACTTATTAAATAGTGCAATAAAAACAGAATAAACCATCACACATAAGAAACACACATGAACACCAAGATTTAAGGTGGAAACCCAATGCTCGGAAAAACCAACTGCTTTTGTCATCTCTGTCTTCTTTTAACAATAATAAGAAAATCTATTTAAAATCTTGTACGAGTGCAGTCTCATACTAGTACACAGGCACCCACCTGCAAAAGGCTACAACCTTCTCTCTTTTTCCATCTTCTACTGGAAGGGAGTTGCAACCCCCTAGCTCTTGTACTAGCCAATGTGTTTACTAGTAGGTAGGTGTCGGCCTAGAGAAGGCTATGACCTTCTCTCTTCTTTCAGGGGCCATGTTTCATAAATTTTCAAACTGGATGCTCTTGGCACACAACAATACAAGTGAAGGCCTCGTTTCATCAAATTTTCATACTGGACCCATCAGAAACTTCGAAACTCAAACTGCATCAACCAACAATCAGTTAATATGAACAATCAGATTACTGTCACTAGAACATTTTGTTGAACCCAGAAACCTGCAACATCATTCAAAACCAAATGTAACCTTAGAAATCATGCATTAGAATATATCCTATTTTACTGAACCCAACCTGCGTGTATATGCTACTTCCTTTAATCAAACTTGTGTATACCTTCAAAACTACAGAAACATAAAACTTCTAAATCAATTCTGCACCAACCAGCAATATACTTGAAGATTTACTGTCAATTTACGAAGCTTTACACAAGCAGTAGCATAGATCACCCTTCTCACTTATACAATCAATCAATCAGATACCAAAATCCTCATGCATTCAGTTTTACATTCAGATCTAAGAAGACTTCATTTAGATAATAGTAAAACAACAGAACTGATCAAATAGATCAGTAAAATCTAAAGAATAGGTTTTTCCTTTGCATACGCTATTTGGAAGAGTATAACCTGCGTGTACACTTGCTTTTACCCAGACAAACCAGCATATAGATCTGCAAATATTAACTCATAACTTCGTTGTTAATCCAGACTTCAGACAAACCCAAATCATGACATTTAAAGAATAAAACAGGTGTACATAATCAGATCTATCCCAACTAATATCAAATCATTAAATGATAAGTCATTTCAGGTCTCATGAACTTGATCCAACATTGAATTCAAGGTGCACAAAATATTTCAGATCAAATCACAAACATAGCCCCTGCAACATAAAATATACTTCAAATAGAGGTATTCCTTAGAAACCCTTTCACTTGCACACACTAGCCTTATGATCTTCTCCTCCTTATATAGTTTTAGGCCTTTCTCAATACCTCAGACAAAAACCACTCAGGACCTGTGGTATTCTTGGACGGGATCAAATAGTCGTTACTCCGCTCAATATTGTGGGTTAGTACCATGGTATTGACCCCTGTATTGTCTCCTCCTTAATTTCCTTGATTTTCCAACATATACATGCTTTTCTTCTTGTGAAAGTGCGTGTATACGTATACACCCCTTTTGTTATGTGAACCAGCGTGTATACATCTTAAACTTCTCTTCACCATCCTTTACCTTCAACTTCTTCATTCTGATAAGTAGACTTTAGTTCCATATTCATGTTCTTATGTACCAATGCCTTGTTACATCTGAATGGACCTATTACACTGTGGGTTGCCTTTCGTCAAAACTGAACTGACCTGTGAGTGAGTTTCCATCAAGGACAACACTTGTATCACAATGCCAACAATCTCCCCCTTTGGACTTAATGGAAACCATGCTGGTGTTCATTACTACAAGTTGTAGAAACTGTTAGAGATAACAAGCAACACCAAAATACTCTCCCGCTTTGACATCAAGGGCAAAGGGCAGACCAATCTATTCTCCCCCTTTGATAGACATTATGTTGTCCATGATCCCCTTGAGTACATGCTGAGTCTATAGAAATATGTTTCAAAAGAATAACATGACTCTATAACTCAACTAAGTGAGTATGGCCTCCCTATGACCAATGACTCATACATACATCAATCACCCAACCAAGTGGGGATACACCATATTTGACTCATCCACCCAACCAAGTGAGGATATACCAATTGTTTATACATGATAGAAATAAAAAAAATTATTACATCATCCATCCTATGCAAAGTGGGGATACAAATTACATCATATGTCCAATAGGACTCATTCAAATATAGACCATGCCAGAAAAAGTCATATCACACCCTAGATCTTTACATGACTTATGCAACGAATGATATAAGTATCTGAGGCCATAGCTGAACTCAGCAACCATGATGCCAACAATGTAGAGTGTGTGTGAAGGCTAATGCTCCCCCTAGACCTATGCTACATGTACATTGTCAACAAGTCATTCATTAAGGCATCTTTGTCAGTCAGAGAAAAATCAATGAACAAAGCATAGCGTCAGACTGTAATCATAAATATTAGACAGAGCACCCATATCAGAGTCTGACCCGCTATTTTCCTGCTAGAAAAAGATATACGCTCCTTCAACCACAGAAACCTATGTGTATATGTGACTATACTTCATGAAACCTATGTATAATAACCTTCCTCTGAAAACTAGATTTAACAGCAGGATGATGCAGCAAGTACTCCCAGCTTTTATCTAAGATATTCAAATGTTTCTCTAGGAAGCGGTTTAGTGAATATAACAACACCCTGTTCTTTGGAGGGAACATACTCCAATTTAACCTTTTGTTCAAGCACTTGTTCTCGTAGAAAATGGTACTTAATGGGTATGTGCTTGGTCTTGGAATGCATGACAAGATTTTTCGAAATACTGATGGAACTTCTATTATCACATAGAATGGAGATGGGTGGAGTACATGTGATCTAAATGTCTTGCAATTTTTTTGTTATGAAACCAGCTCACAAAAAGATAGATCAACACCTTAGAATTCAGCCTCTTCGAGGGGGAAACCTCCTTTACATTACACAAATGAACAATTCTTGGATGATTCCAAATGACAAACCTCCTTTCTATATATAGGAGTCTAAGGGGTCCACAATATAACCAAGCCGACCTAACAAATAATAATATAAAGGCACAAAAATAACAATAGAGGGATTCTATGAAGCACAATAATAACCAATATGGGACAATAGGGGCACAAACAATAACAATAAGGGATACAATAACAATAGTAATGGGGGAATCACTAGTATTTATTAGGGACCTAACATGCCCCTCTCCTTCAAAAAAGTGTTGTCTTCAACGCTTGAGTAGTTCTGGATGCTTCTGTATAAAATTCTCATCCTCCCATGTGGAATCTTCAATGGGTAAGTTCTTCCACTTGATGAGATACTCTAAAATTGATCGATTTCGCAGTTGTCGAGTTCTTGTTTCTTTGAATGCTTCACGTTCCAATATGATTTTTCCTTTCTCATTAAGTTTTGGCAATATTGTTTGAACTGGAAGCTTTTCACCTATAACCTTCTTTAAGCATGAAACATGGAAAACAGGGTGCACTTGGGAAGTTGTAGGAAGCTCCAATTTGTATGCCATAGTACCTATCTTTTGCAACACCTTGTACGGACCAAATAGTTTGGTGATAATTTGTTATCCTTCTTAGCTTGCTTGAGAGACATTTGTCTATATGGTTGTAGCCATAGGAATACCCAATCACCTACATCAAAACTTCTTTCGCTGCGATGTTGATCTACCTACTGTTTCATTCTAATATGCGCCAAGGTGAGGTTATCCTTAAGGGTTGGAGAACTTGTTCCTGATGCTCAATGTGATCTTCCATTGCTTGAACCTTAGAATTTTCTCTTAAATAAGATGTGATGGATGGTGGATGATATCCATAAAGTGCCATAAATGGAGTCATTTTTGTTGCAGTATGGAAAGAAGTGTTATACCACCATTCAGCCAGAGGCAACCATTTGACCCATTATGTATGTTTTTCAAAGACAAAGCAACGAAGATATCCTTCCAAACATTTGTTTACAATCTTAGTTTTCCCATCAGATTGAGGATGGTAAGATGACCTATGAGCTAACTGAGTACCAAGACAAGAAATAATTATATCCAAAAATTTCCAGTGAAAATGGGATCTTTGTCACTTACAATAATCTTTGGGTTTCCATGTAGCTTTTGAATTGTTTCCATAAATGCAGTAGAAACTGTACTTGCTTTAAATGGATGAGATAATGCACAAAAGTGTGCATACTTGGTAAGTCTGTCAACTACCACCATGATAACACTCTTTCCTTCAGACTTAGGTAAACCTGTGATAAAATCCATTGAAACCTCCTCCCAATGTTGGATTGGAATGGATAAAAGTTGTAATAGTCCTAGGGTATTAATTGTTTCAACTTTATTTTGTTGGCAAACCAAACATTCTGCCACAAACTTTTGAATATCCGATTTAAGGCCATCCCAAAAAATCCTTCTTAACCCTGTGGTAGGTTTTAAGAAATCCTGAGTGCCCTCCTAAGGGAGAGGTGTGCAATTCCCTAAGAATATTTTGTTTGAGTTGGGAATTATTACATAGGTATAACCGATCATTGTACCATAACGAATCATTCTTCCAGCTAAATGTATGAGATGTACTAGGATCTTGTTGTATCTTTTGAATGAGTGCCCACACTTCCTCATCATTCTTCCATTCACCCCTTACTTCGTTTATCCAATCTGGTTGTATAATAGAAATGGCGCAAAGAAATGCTTCCACATCCTCAGCCTTTCTTGAGAGTGCATCTACCACAACATTTTGCTTCCCTTTTTTGTAGATTATTTCAAAGTCATAACCCAACATCTTTGTGACCCATTTTTGCTTCTCTTCTAAAGATAATATTTGTTCTAAAAAGTATTTAAGACTATCATGATCTGTTTTTACCTTGAAGTGTCTTCCCATTAGGTAGGGTAGCCATTTCTTAATTGCATGTAGTATTGCCAACATTTTCTTCTCATAAATAGCTTTGTGTAAATACTTTCCTTCGATTGGACGACTTTCAAAAGCAATGGGTATTTCTTCTTGCATTAAAACAACACCAATTCCATTTGCCGAGGCATCACATTCCATAATAGAGGTTTTTGTGAAGTCCGACGTAGCTAAGACCAGTGATTGGCACATTGCCTCTTTAAGATGTTCAAAGGCCTTTGTTGCTTCTGGAGTCCATAAAAATGCATCTTTCTTCAATAATGTTGTTAGAGGTGTTGTTATTCTCCCATAATTCTTAACAAACTTGTGATAATACCCTGTCAACCCGAGAAATCCTCGTAGATGCTTTATGGATGTGGGGATTTTCCATTCCTTAATGTTCTAATTTTGCTAAGGTATACCTTAATACCTTCATGAGATACAATATGACCCAGATATTCCACCTCTTATACTCCAAAGAAACATTTGGAGATTTTTACATATAATTGTTTCTCCTCCAATAGTTTGAGCACCATGTCAACATGTTGGACATGATCCTTCCAAGACTTGTTGTATAATTAGTATATCATCAAAAAATACTAACTCAAATATTCTAAGGAAGGGTTTGAAAATGGAATTCATCAAACCTTGAAATGTAGAAGGTGCATTAGTAAGGCCAAAAGGCATGACCAAAAATTCATAATGACCCTCATGAGT
>APFE031518871.1:280938-313594 GCA_000404065.3 Pinus taeda | reverse complement strand
CTGGATCCATGAACATCAATCAATCATCAAGAATTTCTGCATCAAACAATCTCCTTTTCACCAATTAGCACTGAATCAAGTAGACACTTCTCTGGCAGTTGTATCCAAATCACAGTAACAGTAACCACACACCAAATCTGAACCCAAAACAAAAGATACTATCATTCAAGCTTAGAGATTATGACCCATCAATAGAACTTATCCTTCTCATTGCGCTCAAGTTCCTTCTTTATTCAGATCCAGATCTGCACCATAACTCAATCACAGTATTCCAGATCTCGCACTTTATCAGATATTCAATAATTCAGATGATGCTTTGCCAAATTATCTCCTTCCTCTTTTATAGTCTTAGGCCTTTCACAATACCACGGTCCAAAACCATAATAACACAATACCATGAACCCAATACTTGGGATCAACACTTTTGGATGCCATACCACGGACCAAAACCATAGGATCAAAAACTGTCGGACTAATACCATGAACCAACCATGAAAGTGCGTGAGATCAACACTTTTGGATGCAATACCACAGACCAAAACCATAGGATCAAAAACTGTCGGACTAATACCATGAACCAACCATGAAAGTGCGTGAACTTTTCTGCACATGAAATAAACTTTTCTCTGCATAAAATCCCGTGAACTTTTCTCCACATGAAATAAACTTTTCTCTGCGTAAAATTCTGTGAACTTTTCTCTACATGAAATAAACTTTTCTCTGCATAAAATTCCATGAACTTTTCTCCACATAAAATAAACCTTTCTCTGCATAAAATTCCATGAACTTTTCTCCACATGAAATAAACTTTTATAAACTTTTTTCTGCATAAAATTTCGTGAACATTTCTCCACATGAAATAAACCTTTCTCTGCATAAACTTCCGTGAACTTTGCTACACTATAATTTATCATCTAAGATGAGTGGGTTGCCATCAAGTACAACATATGTATCATAATGCCAACAGTAAGAGTCCCAGCAGTGGGAGGTATGGTAATGCCTTGATCGTGATTTCACACAAAGGAAAGTAAGATAACTCTGTTGGTAGCAAAGGTGTGACAGCTACAGTGAGCCAAGGAAGGAGCATGAGAGGTTCTAACACACGGGGGTTGAGATGAGTGTGCCCCTTAGAAACCTATAATAGCACGTAGTTAAGAAGGGAACACACGAGCAAAGATGTATCACAATATGGAAGGCAAGTTAGCTAGAAATCCAAAGTGATGGTTAAACCAACAACACATTTCAGAAAGTTTCATACATACATACATAGATAGCTATACATGCATACATAAGTAAACAGATACATATATCATTTAGAGTAAACCAGATAGCATAGAATACAATACAACATATGCATGAAATGTGTTGGCTCTTGTTATATTAAGAAGTGTAAGTTCCAATTATACAATACATCCATGTCCAACCACTAGTTCTGATAGCGGAATGTTACAGCCACAACCACCTGCTCCTCCAAAGATATGTACTAGCTCTGCGCAATGGAGAAGCCAAGGTTCGTTACAATATTGTCCAAGCTTTCTCCAAGACAGTCTTATCAGAAGCTTGGCTGAACAAAAGCCTTTACAATGAGTTATGAGGTTTTATTTATAGCAAAGGGTGACAGTTCTTCTACCCTCATGAATCTTCATCTACTCTACGGTTGTTACATCTAACTATTGACACTTGAACTTGCACTTGACAAGACGTTACATTACAATGTACATGTGCCCATGTGAGATAAAATGGCTTGAGCAAGACATGCAAGACATCACTAACACTCGGTCCGTTGTGGTGAGACCAACTCTTTGACATGCTTGTGATGGTGAAAGTGGTGAGTTGATGCCAAGCTTGGTTGTCCATGATGGTGTGCATGTGCTCCATGGTGACATCTTCCTAAAGTGAACTCTTGCCTCTGTTACATCCGGGTGCATTGATGTGGCTCCTCCATCCAACTCATCTACTAACATACACATGGTCTTCTTGGGTGTAGACGAACCAGCAACACATTGATGCATAGTATCCATGTTGATCTTGCGGTGTGTACTGGTGGTCATGTGCATCAACTATCAACTACATGTTCAACTCTAGTTGGACTTGCTTAATGTCTTTGCCTGGGTGAGCGTGTTGAATGGGTGGGATCACATGCGTGTGCACGATGACATACATGCTGTTGAATTCCCTTGCATGTGACCAACAACACTACTCACCATCTCTGCTCCATGCCAGCTATTAGGATGGATCTTTAACTTGTATGGACGCAGTTTCATTCGTGAGTGCATGTTGCGCCCGCTGCTATACATATTCTTGCTACAGCTGATTCTCTTGTCTATGCAACTTTTGTTCTTCCTTGAGTTGCTGCTTGAGCACATGCAACTCCTTCTCAGTTTCGTTCTCTGCCTTCACGTGATCTTCATGTCGCGTCATCACTTCATAGCCTGAGTCTTCAAAGTTGCTTTTACCAAAAGTGGATCTACTTGAGCTTGCAACTTTGTTTCGCATGTGTTGTAAACAACCTTCTTCTTGCATTCGTTGCATTGGGTATGCTTCTTTCAACTACTGTTCATGATGCTTCTCACTATGATGTTGCTGCCGTCATATCTTGATGTCCTTGTCTATGAACAACTTGATGTCTTCATGGGTAGGCAAGTCCATAGACACTTGATCGACTGCATCCCCAAGTGTGCTCTGAACGGTGTCTTCAACTCTGCTCTCTTGGAAACCATTTTACCTGTCCTGTTGAAAGGCAGATGAACACTTGCGATACCTGGAGACATGGAAACACTCATGGCAAGCAATCTGTTAGTCAAAACCAAAATGTACTTGAGAACTGACTTGCAACATACCTGTGTGACTGATCATGAAGGTTGCGCAATTTCCACAGGGAGGTCAGGAGACTGACTGCTAAGACTGCGCAAGGCACAGTCTAGGTTGCTGGGAGGCTGACTCACTACTGGAACTGCGAAATGCATGGTCTAGTCTGGCTACTGACTGTTGGCATTGCATAATGAGGAATCTCAGTTGGCAATGGTTGCAGGGTTAGTGGTTGCATTGAGCAATTTTCTAGGCCAACAATCACTATCCCTCAAAATTGTGCAATGCAATATTAGAGGATAGTCACTGGATAGAAATGCACATTTCCTGAGGAGGAAGACAAAGTCTTCCCTCTCAGGATTGTGCAATGATGTCTTGGTGAGGTAGTGTCCAGGCTAAGGCTTCCCAGACACACCGACGGGCAACCGAATGCAAATGTGAGTGTGAATGCATGGTGATACTGACTATAAGCATAAGTGAATAATCGTTCATAAAAATGGTGAATGACAGATTCATAAACGGAACAACATGCATGCAGGTGAGGCGAGTCGTCAAATCAGTGACCGTTCGTGAAAAACAGTTTCATGCATACAACAATAGTGAGATGTTAACGAAAACTGAAATGGTGCTAGTAAAAGCTAGTATGTATCAAAATGACAAAAAACTCTCAATGAAATGAAGCAAACAACATTCATACAAAGGGAAACACAAAAAGCGCCAAAAATGCAGCACAAGACATGGAAAGCGGGCTTACCCCAAAACAGGTGCGTTAAATGTGCCAACGGCTCCTAGATGCGATGTGGGATGTCAGAGCTGCAAGGTTGATGTTAAGAATGAGATTTGCAGTGTCTAGTTCATGAGTTTTGATAAAATCGAAGATGTGACGCATGCCACAAATATAGGAAGAACGACACTTGGTGGGAGGTTTCCGAGATGATCCTTGCATGCAACCTCTAGTCGCTAAAAGTAGATCCCTGAATCAAGGGATGCCTTTGCATGTTGCCTTGGGAGAAGCAGCCCATGCATGTAAATCAGTTTTTCTCGGTCTCGAAGGGAGCTAGTCAACTCAACTGCACATGTAAGGGGTTGCTCAACTGTTGGGAGGAAATGTGCATTTCTGGAAGGGAGTTAGGCTGGTTGCCTTGGGGATTTGCGCAATTTCTAGGTAGAGCAGCTGATTTCTGCCCAGGATTACACAATTCCTGGGCTGAGCAGCCCTACTAAGAGGAATTGCATAATTTTTTGGATGAAGCCTGACTAGCAGAATTGAGAAATTCTGGAGCCAAGCAGGCTGCCAGACAGAATTGTGCAATTTCTAGAGGGAAGGTTGGTTTCCCTCCAGAATTGCGCAATTTCTTGAGGGAGTTGCTCAGCCTGTAGTTGGACCAAGTCCGGAGGAACAACCAGTGAGGGGAATGAAACAAGCTCTGCTGGACAAGCTATCATTCTGCAAGAAAATCAATGAAGCTTGTGTACTCGATGAAACAACACATGCTGCTGTGAAAGGTTGGTAGGGAGGCTCTAAAATGAAGCTAAGGCAAAATTTTGGAGGGTAGTTGTAGCCACTACAACACTTGGTGACACACTGGCAGAACTCCAGCTCTTTGAATGGATCTTGTTCATGAAAAGCAAGTCTAACACCTCCAGAAGTATTGTTTAGTTCTCGGTTCGTCTTGGTTTCTACACTTGCTTGATTGTAAGATGTAGCATCTGCCAAGCTCTTGGTCTATTGACACACATTCCAAGCCAAATCAACACAATTGTTTCGATTGGGGTTGAGGGGTATATTGGTGCACAAGCAATATAGTCGTCAAAGTGTTAGTTTCATCTTTGGTGTTGCTCCGTTGTCAGCAGGCTTGGACAATACTCCAGTGGAGTCACATAGGAACACAAGTATGGCTCCACTACCAGCGAGCCTGGTCAGTACCTCGACGGAGTTACTTGCATCACCTCTCTGCGTAGGAAGCCTTTCTCTTCTTTTGCTTTATTCATTTTCAATTTTTTTTTAACCTTTTTCACTTTTTCATTTGTTCATTTTTTCATAACTATGCATAACACTTATTCATTTCAGAGGTGGAAGAGGGATCCCGACTTATTGAGAGCAGAAGACGTTGTTCTAGTAGAGAAGTAGTTTATTATACCTCTGACATGCCTGTTAAGGTTTTCCACCTCACCTTACTCTACTTGACTGAGCTGACAAGGGTTAACCCAAAAACAACCGACTAGAGTAGGTGATACTAGTTAGCACGCAAGCATTGTGTTTTCACCAATGTTCACTTCAAACAATACATATTCTCCATTGATGTATCATGGACTAGAAGTAACAAGTTATTCATAGAGAGGAAAGATGATAGATAACCAAGTATTGATAGCTGCACAAGGCCTTCTGTACTTTACCCAACTTGTTTCAAGAGTCATACATGGTTTCATGTGAAACTAACCTATGAACGAAACAAGCAGACAAACAAACAACAAAGCAAAGCAGAAGAAAAAGCAAAAAAGCGAAAGTGAAGTGAGTAAGAAAAAAAGCAAGCAAACGAACAAGAAAAGCAACGCAGAAGTAGAAGTAAATGCAAAAGCAAAGTGATTAAGCAAACAAGCAAGCAGACAAACAAACATCCAAAGCAAGAAAGAAAACAAGCATGCAAGCAAGCAAACTCAAAGCAAATGCTACTCCTACTCCTAAGATAATGGTGCATGGGACTGATCACGTGAAGTTATACTTCCAATGTAGCCATCGGCACATTGGTTGACCCATGTTGGTGAAGGCATGGTCTACGAGAAACGTGGTTGTGCAAACCAGTAGTTATGAAAGATAGAACAATGAAGACACACACACTCCGAGCTTACAAGCATCCACAGAACAAAAATGAGTGAAAGTGCAAGACATGCAGTCTGTGGGCATACCATGATGTTGTGTGACACTACATGCAGATGTTAAGCATACACACACTCTTGACTGTGATATGCAAGCATACGTGAGGAAGGTAGACCACTTACATTGCACAAGTGTGCTTGCTGAGTAAGATTCCTCCAATGCATGAGAGATGGGATCATGTAGTTTGAGTGGAGGAAGTGAAATATGAGTGTTAGATTGGTCTTCAATGCATACAGATGAGTGATGAGGAGCCTTGAGTGTTTTAACAATTTCCTAGTCAGAAGTGAAATCAATCTCAGGACAGCGAGGACCTGACATAACTATCAGCTCGAGCTGAAGTGCCTCGACAGTCTGTGGGGTTTCGACTTTGTTGACCGATGGATCTTCGTAGACCAGTGGCTTAGACAGATTAACGACGAGTGAATCAACATCATGATCGGATAATGAGGTGAAGAGATCACTACAACCAAGATCAGAAAACTCAAGATGTTGGTCGACATCCCCATGGTTCGACGAATCACACAGAGGGGTAGATGAGAAGGAAGGATGTTCACCCTTTGTGTTTCTAGAAAGAGCGGATGAAAAATCAAGTGGATTTTCAATGAATGATTGGTCCTCTATGTTGTTGGATGATGGGCTAACATCCGGTGTGCCTTGTGAATAATAAAAAATGGGTGCTTTTGTGGACGGAGATACACATGAAAAATCAGGGATGGCGGGTTCACCAAGAAGGTCAGGAAAAAACAGAGGAGGTATGGACAAACAGGGATGATCCTCTGATGCCAGTGGATATTCAAGCTCCCAGTCATGCTCAACGCATATTGGTTGTGCAACACCAACTCCAACGATAGATCGATCCTTGTTCAAAACAAGTGTAGAGTCCGGAACGGAAGAACACAAGACAGTGTCATCCGAAGGATTATCCCAATTCGAAGACAGAGGTTGAGATACAAAATACATGTGACGAGGTATGGGACTCACAACCAAGCTTGCGCAAAAATCAGAAGGAGTGATGTCAGGAGGATGTGATGGTTAAACAGATGTGTGTGCATGCTCTCCCACATCACTCTGTGATGGTGGAGCTATTTGGTGAGGGGATGGCGGAAAGTCACTTGTGACAGCAATTGTGTCTGTCTGTGATTGAGCAGATCCATCACCAAAGTATTTTGAGCGGGTTTAAGCTTGAACTTCTTCATGGGATTGACAGATTAGACAAAGCAGTACTTGAATCTATCCATGAGATACTGAAATTTCATCTGACTTATCGGGGCTTCAAACATGAATAGACGGAAGCACTCTGAAAACTCCACAGGTGATTCATGCAGGCCCTTCCATTGTTTAACAATTTTTTGTCAAACACTTCAGGATCAAAATGGTGGAAAACATATTCGATTAGATCATTGAACCACTTGAATGAGTGCATGAAGTTATGAGGTAGTGTGCCACACCATTGTGATGGGTGGTCGCAAAGTGTATGAGCGAGCAATGAATAGACCTCTATTTCATTAAAATATTACATGCCATGCATGAGCACATGGAAGTCGTCTAAGTGCTCAGGCTAGGCCACTTTGCCTTCACCATCATACGTAAGTTGTAACAAATGATCCCAGAACTCCCTCTTGACGTGAAATCTATGTTTGTTGGACAGACATTTTGGAGGGAAAACTATAACAAACTCCATAATAGATTTGCGAAGATTCAAAACAAATGATGAAGGCTCAGCTTGTCATCTGGGCTTCCTTTAGTGCAAAAATGTTGACGGTGTTGGACTCGCCAACATGTCAGGGGATCTACCCAGTAAGAACTCCGAATTAGACCTTAGACTGTTTGGTGTAGGAGTCCTAGCAGTGGGTCGTATGGTAATGTCTTGACTAAGATTTTGAACAAAGGCAAGTAAGATAACTCTGTTGGTAGCAAGGGTGTGATAGATGCAGTGAGCCAAGGAAGGCGCATGAGAGGTTCTAACACAAGGGGGTTGAGATGAGTGTGCCCCTTGGAAACCTGTGATAGCATGCAGTTAAGAAATGAACACAAGAAAATATGCATCACAACATGGAAGGCAAGTTAGCTAGCAATCCAAAGTGATGGTTAAACCAACAGCAAATTTGAGAAAGATTCATACATACATACACATATAGCTATACATGTATGCGTAAGTAAACAAATACATATATCATTTAGAGTAAACCAAATAGCATATAATACAATATAACATATGCATGAAACATGTTGGCTGTTGTTATATTAAGAAGTGTAAGTTCCAGTCATACAATACATCCATGTCCAAGCACTAGTTCTAATAGAGAAACGTTACAGCCACAACCGCCTGCTCCTCCAAAGAGATGTACTAGCTCTACGCCGTGGAGAAGCCAAGGCTCGTTACAATACTGTCCAATCTTTCTCCAAGATAATCTTATCAGAAGCTTGGCTGACCAAAAAGCCTTTACAATGAGTTATGAGGTTCTCTTTATAGCAAAGGGTTGGGTGACCCTTGACATTCCACTTTGGGACAGTTCATCTACCCTCATGACTCTTCATCTACTCTATGGTTGTTACATCCAACTATCAACACTTTAACTTGCACTTGACAAGACGTTACATTACAATGCACATGTGCCCACGTGAGACAAAATGGCTTGAGCAAGCCATGCAAGACATCATTGACACTCGGTCCGTTGTGGTGAGACCAACTCTTTGACATGCTTGTGATGGTGAAGGTGGTGAGTTGATGCCCAGCTTGGTTGTTAGTGATGGTGTGCATGTGCTCCATGGTGACATCTTGTTGAAGCGAACTCTTGCCTCTGTTGCATCCGGGTGCATTGGTGTGGCTCCTCCATCCAACTCGTCTGCTAACATCCACATGGTCTTCTTGGGTGCAGCCGAATCGACAACACACTAATGCATAGTGTCTGTGTTGATCTTGCAGTGTGCGTTGGTGGTCATGCGCATCAACTATCAACTACATGTTCAACTGCAGTTGGACTTGCTTCTTGTCTTTGCCTGGGTGAATGTGTCGAATGGGTGGGATCACATTCGTGCGCACAGTGACATGCATGCTGTTGAATTCCCTTGCATGCAATCAACAACATTTCTCACCATGTATGCTCTATGCCAGTTGTTAGACGGATCTTTAACTTGTACGGGCGCAGTTTCTTCCACATGGGAGGATCTGAATTTCTTGTGTTTCTACGCCTCTGACTAAAACTGAGACTAGAACACCTTTCTGATGCTACCAAACCATAAAAAACTAGCACTCCCTCTTAGCAAGGAAGGTGTTCTAGATGATATCATAACATCCTCCCATACACATTGCTCATGTTTGACAACTATGACAACCTGCCACTTCCCACCAACTAATGCGCATCTTTGATTCATCTACTACTTTGAGTTGATCCACCATACATCTGCGTTGCTACTGACACTACATTGTACACCCTATACTATTGCCAACTCTGCGTTGCGCTGCAAAGATCTCATGTTGCTACTACTACAACCATTGTAACTGAGAAGTAATCTCTAAATCAATTGTCTCATGAACTGCAACTGTCCCCTGAGAATCTAAGTGCTACTAGTCTCTGCATTGTCCACTAAGATTGCTTGTGTTGCAACTGCTTTGCACTCCTCAGCATTTGATTGCAACTAGTACTGCACTTTTCCTTCAAGAATTGACTGTGCCATCTAACATTGATCCATTTTCCCATGGATGTTGTGGGCCCCTGTAGCAAGGGTACTGATCTAAGAGGAAATACCTGTCCAATGTTAAACATTTATCTGATGCTCAACACTCATCCAATACTCTCCCCTAAGTATCCTGCCCATATTTGTGCAAATTTGGAGTCCAAAGTTCAATGTCTCCCCACCTCTCTCTTGGAGGTATAACAACATACAAAGAAAAATCTTCCTCCAACCTGGAGGACAACTGGTCAATCTCTGTCGAAGTTGATGCTTAATCATGCTTCTTCTTCTTGTCCTTCTTCCTCTAAGGATACTGATTATTGTAGTGACTGAACTCACCTCACCTGAAGCATTTGATCTTTGACACATCCTTCTTTTTCTTTTCTCCTTCTCCTCCTCCTTCACACTCTTCGATCCTTTGTTGTTGCCACTGAGACTACTCTTGAATAGATTAAGTCACATCTCCACTTGTGTGAAATTCGGCCATAATCAATCCCAACCAAGTAGTTGATCTCGTTCAGTAATGCCTTGGATGAAAGTAACCCACTCTTCGGTGAAACCGTTGATAGCTACATGGACTAGTTCAACTTCTTGTGGCATCTCTCCAACTTCGGTAAGCTCATTTCAGATATCCTAAAACCTTGTAAGGTAGGGGGTAAATCCTTCTCCCTTCTACATCTCAGTGGTCCTCAGCTTCTCCTTCAAGAACATCTTCTGATTCTCGGAAGGATTATGGAATAGTGCTACAAAAGCATCCCACATCTCTTCGGCCATCTTCTTGGCCACTATGTGTGAGACTACATTATCCTACACTCCATTAAGGATCAACCACTTCGCCTTGGTCATCTCCTTATTGTAGTTATCTAGTTGTTGTGAGTTTGTTAGTACGACTGCAACTCTCTTTGCATACGTCCTTAGACCATGCTCATCTTGCAAGAAAGTCATCTTGACTTTCCAGATACAATAATTAGACGCTCCATTTAACCTATCTTGATCTCAAAGTCCTGTTGAGGCCATTTTATGCAAAATTCACAACTGGGAAATAAACAAGAATCTCCTCCTCTCCAGCGTGGCTACCGTTTGTGTAATTCACACTCCTTTCTAGAATGCAAAGTCCTTCCTTCTAGTTCTACCTTTGCAACTGAAAATTTCAGATTTCCTTCAAGACTAAAACTGGAAACCCTTTAAGAAAAATTCCTTAGTGTGTGCAATTTCTCTTCCACATGATGTTGATTCTGCAAATATAAAACGGTTGCAAAGACAACTACGCCTATCTATGCCTTGTGAATTCATTGATATGCTTCACTGAAATTCTTTCCTAGCTTCACCACTACCTGCTGGAACTGCTACTGGGCTCTACGAAATTCCCTGCCACTTGCACTAGAAAATCGACCCATTTTCCCAACAGTTCGAACTGTGTGGCTAGCTTTGTGTAAATTTGGAGAAATTGTACTATTGCTCCTCTATGGTGTGCAAATTTCTCCCTCTTTGTCTCTGATACGCTAGTCTATCAAACTTGCTTTGATGCCATGTAAAATTTTCCTTGAAATGCAACAAATGGAATTAATCCTTCTAATTGATTAAATTATGTAGTTTATTTTGTTATGACAAAATAACGAATTAACTGCACTGCAATTTCTTCACAATAAAAATGTTGCGGAAAATAAAATAAGGGAAACTGAGAAATATAGAGCACACACACAAAAATATGACACCGATATTTTTGGACAATTGTCCCCAGAAAAAACCAATGCGAAAAAATCATTGCAACAAATGAGGGTTTTATTATTATGCAAAAGTAGAAATTGAGTACAATTTGGATGCTTAATTGTTAACTTTAGGTATGTTCTATGCTTAGAGCAATTTATTTCAATTTTCACAGTAAGCTCAATATATTTTCCAGATTAGCAATCACATCAGCATTAAAGTAAACTGCGGATAGAACATAAACATAAATCACAGAAGATAAGCTAAGACAAGAGGACACAAGATGTGGTGCTAGCCAGGGACAAACCCCAATGTGGGGAAACCCTTGATCAATTCTTCTTATATGTTCTTCAGTAGTTCAGCAGAGAGAGAGAGAGAGAGATAGTATGTTTACAACAGAAGTCAACACTTTGACTTATCTACATAAGAGCATAGATCATCTCTAAGAAGATGACACATGAGATCAGTTGAAGACATGCTGCTTCAACTGATTCTCCAAGGTGACTCCACCTATCGTTGTGTTGCATTTTGTCATCATGCTGCACCTCATCGCGTTACACCATGTTGCACCCATCATCACTATGTTGCATCTCATCACACTTCATTAATCATGACTGTACCCATCACTGTGCTGCATTATGTGCCATTGCTGCACCATGTTGCCATAATGACCTATGTGTAGGTTGCACATTGCTTGCTTGTTGCCCCTTGCTTACTTGTTGTCCCTAGCATGCTTGTTGTCCTTAGCATGCTTGTTGTTGCATGCTAGCTGTGCCTTGCATGCTAGTTGTAACATTGCATGCTTGGTGTATTTGCTGCTAAGTACCATACAACTGTCCAAATGTTAGTTAGTTGTCCCTTGTATGCTGCTCTCCTTCGGAGACAGATGCTCCAATTGTTCTAGCAGTTCCTAGCAATTCCAGCGGTTCCGGTTGTTCCCGACAGTTCCGGCAGCTCTCAGCAGTGTCGGCAATTCCTGTTGTTCCCGGTAGTTCTGACAGTTCTAGGTGTTCTCCACAGTTCCGACAGTTTCGACTTTTCCCGACAGTTCCGGCAATTCCGGCTTTTCCCGACAGTTTTGGCAGTTCCGACAGTTCCGGCAATTCCAACAATTTCGGCTATTCCCGACAATTCCGGCTATTCTCGGTAGTTCCTGGTAGTTCTAGCAATTCCTGGCAGTTCCGGCAGTTCTGGCAATTCCGGCTATTCCCGGCAGTTCCAGCAGTTCCCGGCAGTTCTGGTAGTTCTGGAAATTCCGGCTCTTCTCAGCCGTTCTGGCGATTCCAGCAATTATGGCTATTCTCGGTAGTTTCGGAAGTTTCGACTTCTGCCTTTTGAATTAGGGCAGTGTTATCCCTTAGGATCTCACCTCCTACTAAGACAAGTAGAGAGGAAGAGATCCCAAGTGTGTTGAAATGACTTGTAGGCCACCTCTATTTATACTAAAACGTTGAGCACAAGTGGGGTTTATTTGGTTGCTGGCCGACATTGACGAATTGTCCCATAACACAAATAAATTCATATCTCCATGCATACTTATCGGAATTGGATGATCTTTAGATCAACCCTACACCTCTCGATGAGAGGGATCTAGGAAAAATATCAGCTTCCATTAATAAGATGACCACATGGATTTTTGCCCTAGTTGCTAATTTTAACACTCCCTCTCAACTAGGGAGAACTCCATCTGCTGATCCATATGTCTGATTTTACTATCGCTGCCATGAGTGCCCTACACTGCTCTGCTCTACTCTACTAAGCTCTGCTCTGCTCTGCTCAACCATGAAGAAGAAGAATTGATCGAGAATGTCATATACCATTCTCTACTGACCCGAAGTCAGTTTCATCTGAAGAGTGTGTCACATCACTTGTACTGACCCGAAGTCAGTTTTATTGATCCCAAATCTATATCACAAAAGAATGTCTCAAACCACTCATACTGATCCCAGATCAATGGAGGTCATCCTAGTATAGGGAGTACGGTAGATACATCGATGCAACCATCGATAGTACTACTATGGTCCCTAACCCCATTTCCCTGCTCATTGATCAGATGAGAGGCACTTCCCATGAGTCCCAGACTGCATGGGTAGGATGCCTCAACAGGAGAACTAAACATCTTGTCCACAGAAGAATGAATCATCCTGCCCCAAAGTTGCCATGGGATAACTAATCATCCTGACCCACAAGAGAACTAATCATCATGTTTCACAGTTACCATGGGAGAACTAATCATCCCAGCCCGCAGGAGAACTAATCATCCTGTTTCACAGTTGCCACGGGAGAACTTATCATCCCAGCCCACAGGAGAACTAATCATCTTGTTCCACAGTTGCCACGGGAGAACTAATCATCCCGGACCATAGGAAAACTAATCATCCTGTTCCACAGTTGCCACGGAGGAACTAATCATCCCGGCCCACACAAGAACTAATCATCATGTTCCACAATTGCCACAGGAGAACTAATCATCCCGACCCACAGGAGAATTAATCATCCTGTTCCACAGTTGCCACGAGAGAACTAATCATCCCGGCCCACAAGAGAACTAATCATCCTATTCCATAGTTGCCACGGGAGAACTAATCATCCTGACCCACAAGAGAATTCATCATCCTGTTCCACAGTTTCTACGGGAGAACTAATCATCCCGGCCCATAGGAGAACTAATCATCCTGTTTCACAATTGCCAAGGGAGAACTAATCATCCCAGCCCACAAGAGAATTAATCATCCTATTCCACAGTTTCCACAGGAGAACTAATCATCCTGGTCCACAAGAGAACTAATCATTTTGTACATAGCACACCACCAAGGGAGGGTGAGTCACCTTGTGGTCGTATGTTGCTCCAGTAAGTACCCCAAGCCCCCCAGAGCTCCCACAGCGCAATGCATGCAAAATGCAAGACCCTTATAAGAAGGTCTCTCAATGACTCCAAGTCGTTCGGGAAAGTCAGATTTGACCTTTCCCGGGGGCTTTGACAAAATGTTTGTGACCTGTACATCAGTGTCAATGCGATGGAGCCTCCTCACTCATCGACTTACCATATCCCAGATAAGGCAATATCTGATGTCTATCTGCTGGAGCAATTAGCGAATACAAGATTCCTCAATAATCGAATACCCCCTCTAGTTTTCACAGAGAATCACAGTGGCATTCATCATGTGTACAAGCAGCTCACTGAAGAGCTTCCACAACTAGGCAGCTTCATACAAGATCATGCTCGTAGCTATGTATTTGGTCTCAGCGGTGCTTATAGCAACCAACTTCTGCTTCCTACTCATCCATGATATCGAAGCAGAACCCAAAGAGAACCAACGCTGAGAAGTTCTCTAGTGATCCTCCACACTGCCTGCCCAGTCAGCATTCAAATAATTATGCAGCTTCATATTTCCGACAGTGTATCTCAATCCATGAGAGATTGTGCGCCGAAGATATCTTAGAAGATTCTTAGCACCAATCCAGTGAGGCTCAACCAAATATGAGCTCACCATGCTAAATGCAAAATATATGTCCAAACGGAAGTTCACCAAGAACATCAATGCAAATGAGTTTATGGAACTTAGAGGCATTTCCCAAATCTAGTCTGGCATCATCACCATATAACTTCTGAAAGGTAAGATCCTCAAGGTAGTCACGGGCTTGCAGTTTACCATTCCACATCCGGAATCCAATTCCCTCTTACTTCTGCAAGTGAGAGGGTCTGCACCTGTTTGAAATAGGTTGTCCTCAGAAGGTGTCGGTATGAGAGGTCTATCATCCACAACCTTCAAGTAATGGTTTGGATCAATTTCACTCCTAGTGAATCTCAACTTCATCAGGTAGCTATCAATCCTCTCATACTATGCCCGGGGTGTTTTGCTTCAAGCCATAGAGGGCTTTCTTCCACCTGTATACATGAGATTCCCGATCATGAATTTCAAACTCCTCGGGTTGTTTCAAACCTGTGGACCTGCTGCATGAGGGGAATGGTCCCCTTATAATATTTTCCTTCGATACATCTCAAACATGTACTTTCATGCTCTTTTTGAATTCATGCATCCCTGTCACCATCTGACTCACAGACCTCCGGTGCTATGTGTTAATGGACATGGTCCCCAGTGGACTTCCTGCAACTTGATACAATCCTGAACTCAAAAACATCTTTGAAAATTATATTTTCAAACACGTACCTTTCCATCGATGAGTACCACCTTGGAACCTTTGACTTCCATTGCCGAAATGGACACCAGGTTTTTCTTGCGATCAGGTACATAAAAGAGATTCTGTAAATGAATCGAGTTACCCTCATTCAATTGAGGGGTAACATTCCCTACACCCTTTCCGAGATAGGTGGCATTGACTCCAAGTATAATCCCACGATTGTTTCCATCTCTACCAAATTAGAGAATGCACCCTTCTATCCAATGAAGTGCCTTGAAGCACTACAATCAATAAGCCAGATTCCCAAAGAATCTAAAGAAGAGGGTCAATACAAGATAACGCTTCTTTATCTTATCAAAAACAACATTTGATTCTTCATACCTGGGGTTCCTTGCTTTCTTTGAATAGTCGGTCTTCCTTGATGACTTGCATTACTTGTCATTCCTTTGATCATTGAAGATGTCCCTGGAATGATTGTTATCTTCATCAAGAGATGTGTCTCTTCCATTCGGACACTCCTTCACATAATGGCTGAACTTATTGCAACCAAGGCATTTGTCTTTCCTTGCACCGTTAGATCTAGACTTCCCAATGAAGTGATCTTTAGGTAGGCCATCAGAAACTTCCTCCGTGCCATTCTGATAATATTCTCTACTTCAAATTCACCCTCGGTGAATTTGAAGAGGGATGAGGAATCCACTGATCCTTTTGTCCTTTCCCAACTATCTTCGGTGATTGCTCTGTCACTTTTGCTTGGGCATTGTCTTCACCTCAGCTCTGATACCATGTTAAGTTTAGGTATGTTCTATGCTTAGAGCAATTTATTTCAATTTTCACAGTAAGGTCAATATCTTTTCCAGATTTGCAATCACATTAGCATTAAAGTAAACTGTAGATAGAACATAAACATAAATCGCAGAAGACAAGCTAAGACAAGAGGACACAAGATGTGGCGCTAGCCAAGGACAAACCCCAATGTGGGGAAACCCTTGATAAATTCTTCTTATATGTTCTTCAATAGTTCAGCAGAGAGAGAGACAGATAGTACGTTTACAACAAAAGTCAACATTTTGACTTATCTAGATAAGAGCATAGATCATCTCTAAGAAGATGATACATGAGATCAGTTGAAGACATGTTGATTCAACTAATTCTCCAAGGTGAATCCTTCACCTATCGTTGTGTTGCATTTCATCATCATGCTGCACCTCACCGCGCTGCACCATACTGCACCTATCATCACTATGTTGCATCTCATCACGCTTCATTAATCATGACTATACCCATCATTGTACTGCATTATGTGCCATTGCTGCACCATGTTGCCTTAATACCTATGTGTAGGCTACACCTTGCTTGCTTGTTGTCCCTTGCTTGCTTGTTGTCCCTAGCATGCTTGTTGTCCCTAGCATGCTTGTTGTTGCATGCTAGCTGTAACATTGCATGCTTGGTGTATTTGCTGCTAAGTACCATACAATTGTCCCAATGTTAGTTAGTTGTCCCTTGCACGTTGCTCTCCTTCGGAGACAGATGCTTCGGTTGTTCCCGCAGTTCCTAGCAGTTCCGGTTGTTCCGGCTGTTCCCCGCAATTTCGGCAGTTCCCAGCAGTTCTGACAGTTCCGGCAATTTCGGTTGTTCTCGGCGGTTCCAGCAATTTCGGTTGTTCCCGACAGTTCCGACTTCTGCCCTCTACGTTAGCTATCTCGACAGTTCCCAGCAATTTCAGCTTTTCTCCGCAGTTTCGGCTTTTCCCGGTAGTTCTGACACTTCCGACTGTTCCCGGCAGTTCCGAAAATTCCAGCAATTCTCGATAGTTCCGGCAGCTTTGGCAATTCCCGGCAGTTCCCAACATTTCTGGCAGTTCCAGCAATTCCGGCTATTCTCGGCAGTTCAGACAATTTTGGCAATTCCGACTATTCTGGCTATTCTCGGCAGTTCCGGCTTCTACCTTCTGAATTAGGGCAGCGTTATCCCTTAGGATCTCTCCTCCTACTAAAACCCAAAGACAAGTAGACATGAAGAGATCCCAAGTGTGTTCAAGTGACTTGTAGGCCACCTCTATTTATACTAAAACGTTGAGCACAAGTGGGGTTTATTTGGTTGTTGGCTGACCTTGACGAATTGTCCCATAGCACAAATAAATTCATATCTCCATGAATACTTATCGGAATCGAATGATCTTTAGATCAATCCTACACCTCTCGATGAGAGGGATCCAAGAAAAACACCAGCATCCATTAATAAGATGACCACATGGAGTTTGGCCCTAGTTGCCAATTTTAACATTAATCTAGCAATCCAATCTGAGAGAAACGCTGGCAAAATAGCTGTGAGGCTAATAACTTAGCACCACAACTAATACTACTTTGAAATCTGGTCGAAATGAGCTACACAAAATGCCTCTGCATGAGCTTCTTAACAGGTTGATTCACACTGCTCCCAGAACACGTTGAACCCTACAACTCTACATGTCTCTGACCTTGGAAGTGACTCGCTTGTCTTCTTGGAATTTATCTTGACCCGCAAACTGAATAGACTCCTTTGGCTAACTTGAACTCTCCTTTGAAGCATCCCTGCACAAGCCTTGCATCTTCCAGAGGAAAACTTGTCCCTCTCCCAAATAACTCTTTAGATCTGGAATCCTGCACCGAAAATTTGCCATTGATCTCCCTCTTGTTCCATCATCCTTGTGGCTCAAATTCTTCCAGTTGACTATTGCTCTCTAGAAATTCGATCTACCAAGGAAACTCGTTCTTCCTGTGTGTCTTGCTCTAACCCTATCGACCTCCTCTTATAATCTCTCGTTGGCTCTCCAATGACCATGATTAAATCCTCATCAATGGCTAAGATTTTCCCTAAGTCGATCCATGTGAGTTTCTAGAGAAATCTAACATTTCTCAATTAATTCCTATTAATTAATTATTTTTCCTAAGCTAGACTTAGGAAAAAATAATTACTAACTAATTAACTTAATTGAGGTATCTCTAGGTGTTTTCTCCTGAAACTTTTTTTGGGTTCTTGAGTTCTTTTGTTTCTAAGCCTCTATGACCATAGTCGAGACTAGAACACCTATCTGATGCTATCCAATGTTAAAAAACTAACAATTTTCATGTTATTACTTTGTTGATTTTGTACTTATTGTGGGGAGCAACTTTGGAAGGGCCTTCCTTTGATTTTCTATATATTGAATTTGATCCTTGTAGTTGGTTAGAGCATGTTTGTAATAAACTAACTACACCTCCTTACATACAGTTTGATTCTTGATCCTAACTCCATCACCCAATTGCATAGTTATTAGTCCTAGTAGTCAAACATCACTTTATTTTGAAAAGAACACCCTAAATTATCTTTTATAAGATTTCCAGCTTTGTATCGAAGGAGAGCTAGCATAAAGTGAGAGGAACAATTGTTATGATGCAATGGAAAACCTTCCTAAGTGCCTTTAGGGTTTCATTTCATTCAAGGATTTAAATATTATTTTGTAGGAGTACGAGGTAACAAAACTTATGGAAAGAGTTAATCATTGATATTGAATGTTTGATTCTAAAAAATAAAGGCAGGTGCTGATTTCAACAAAGGCAGTGAATTGAAAGTGCTTTCTTGCATCATCAATTAGCAAGAAGCATATCTACACTTCAAAACTTATAGTAGTTTAGCGACTACTTGTTTTACAACCAACAAGACATCACAATGAATATTTTGTTCTCAAGTCCTTTCATGGTTCTTTCACTTAATATGATTAAAACTCAATTACACAAATAGAACAATTCCACTTTAAAATGAGTATATGGTTACTATTTTCCTTACAAAATAGAATAATTTTACTTTAATATGACCATATTATTAGTATTCCCCTTTACTATTTTCTTCCTAAGTAGAGAAGTATGGGTCATCTTCAGGATACAAATGTCTAATATGCAGTAGTAGTGGTGGCAGTGGAATCACCACCGGCACAGGCAGAGGCGGTTTAAGCAGCACCGTTAGCAGTTCAAGTCCCCGCAGCGAGGCACAAAATAGAATAATTTTACTTTAATATGACTATATTGTTAGTACTCCTTACTATTGTCTTCCTAAGTAGGGAAGTATGGGTCATCTTAAGGATACAAATGTCTAATATGCTGAAAAATCCATGAATGCTTAAATAACTCATCAATATGTATAATTTCAAGGAAAAAGATGAAGATAAAGCTGCCCTGATCTTTTTATGATTCTTTTAAATGTATAACTAACTTTCAGAAAGATAAAATTGAACCAGAATTGACATTTAAAAGATAGAATTGAACCAAAGTTGACATTTAGAAGATCCAAAAATAAGGTTAATAAATAATGAGAGACAACAAAATGAATCTTGCACGTTATGATGTCCATCAATGCCAATGACTTTTACATATTGGTTCTAAACTGTTTAGATTAACGTTGCCAACCACAAAAGTGCCACAATAAAAGTATATAGCCTATAGCTTTTACATATATATGTACAACAGCTTTACATGGGCTTTCTTCTACGAGTACAATCATAACGAGACTGGAAACCGCAATCACGTTTGACTTTGGTACCAGAAATAAGCCTCAAAGCTTCCGCAACCTTTAACAAACCAATGTGATGAGGATAGACACCATCACTTTTCATGCATGGCCGGGGAACTTCTCTTATATGTTTAGGGGGTGCAAGAGCCCATTGCATTGCCCAAATAGCAAGTGGTCGCATATAGCACAATGATCTGTATCTCCCATCAGAATCCCATGATTCAGGAGTTTGAAACGAATATCTGCATACAAGAAGTAATTGTTAGTAATGACCAAATGGAGACAACTGTAAACCAATCTGGTTACTATGTTTCTGAATTTTACTGTATTATGGGAGAAGGGATATCCCTGTGATTTATTCCTAAGGTAAATTTCAGATGTTGCGATCTTTGCACCATGCTATCAAACAATCTTGTGCACATCAGAGACCTTGAGATGCTTTTAATGTACATACTTTATAGGAAAGAATAGTATATGAACTGGCCTTCTAATAACATTCGTTATATGAATATCTCAAGTTTCGACAAATCAGTTCCTTGAATCGATATCTGTTCAAAAACACAAATCAACACCCAACTCTCAAAATTTTCACCTTTTGAGTGAGTAAGAATCTAAAAGGCTACACTCTACTGGATTCAAAATTGATTGTGTTATTTGCCAGAAAGAAGAGATGGTGAAGCATGCTTTTTGGAGCTACAGGGTGCACCATTCTTACTCGGAGTGGGTTGTAATAGAATTTTCAATGTCTTTATGGGTCCACATTGGTGGGAGAGGTCTGTACTCAGGGTCACCTGGATAATTTAATGAAACAGCCAAGAGTTTTGATGAATTATCCAACTCATTAGAATTCCTTTTCAATGGAGTATAAAAACATTCAACAGGGATTACACCATGAACAAACTAAAATTGGTGGAACTATTGACATAAAGCCTGAATTTGCTGCTCAAATCACAGCCAGGCCAGATACATTTAAGAAACATATCTAGTCTCTAGGGATTCATGTAAAAGCTGATAATTAGAAGCTACAACAGAAACAATCAGCCATTCTTCTCAAGCACTATTAAGCTTCGAATTTAACCAAGTTTCAGCAACATATTCATCTGATATTAATTAGAGTAAAATGTTTGGAGTTTGCAAATCAATGGTTGTGAAGTACATTGAAGACAATTTATCACTCCAATTTCTCACAATTACTAGCATTTAAATTTGGTAATGATTCACATATACTGAGAAATGCTTTCTGATGATTAAGGCTGAGAATTAGGGCGTCCCTGTCTATGGAGAAGAGGCTTCACTAGCAGGCCCTTAGCTCCTTGATGTAACATGTGATGTAAACATGATGAATATAAATGTAATATAAGTTCTGTTTTCTCCAAAAATACAAGAAAAAGAATCTAAATTTAAAACCTGGTTTGTGACTCTACAGATGAAGTGATTGTCTAGACTGTGTTACTGCCATTTTCCATGTTACAACGTGCATCCTACTTAAATCAGCTATATTTGCATGTTATTCTTCCAAGGTGCAAATGCTACTCAGCATCTATATTCATCTACATTTGCAGAACTTAGAAACTTGGGAAGCAAACTATTCATGTCTGAAATTAAACATGATAAGAGTGTGACAACAATTAGTTAAAAGAAAAACATAAAAACCTATATTTACCTAATTTTATGGTTATTGTTACCCACCAAATGTGGGTAACCCCATAAGAGAAAATATTCCTCCTATACTGGTCAGCCAGCCAGCCAGCCACCATTTGCTCAATATATGATGATCTGCCACATTCCTCTGCCATTTGCACCAGTCAGGCACATCTCACCATCTAGCATCCCTCTTGAAGGAAGGTGGGTCGTCACTCAACAAGTACTTTCACTATTTTCCAATAAAATGCTTTTACTTAATGTTTCAGGCATTCTAACGTGAATAAAGGGGTGATTTGGGTGATTAATTGAAATTTGATCTTGACTGTAAACTTGTTCTCTCACCATACTAGGGGTTGACCCTAGCCTAGTGGGACCTCTTTTGAGGCCTTAGGGTTTCATACAAACTTAAACAGGAATGCAACAAATTACAGATATAACCATAAATACAGAAATGCGGCAGAAATAACACTTCATTTCATTAATATCAAAACACTGAAATAGGCTTACAAACAGAATGGAAATAAACTAGCTCGGATGATGGTAGCTTATCTCTAAGAAGAGATGTGGCAGCTAGATGCCTCTGAACTGTGTTAAAATGAGGCTTAAGGCCCTATTTATTATTGAGCAACAAGGGAAAACCCTAAACAACCAAAACCCTAACCCCAGGAGATGTAACGCCAAGAGTTTGTGGGTGTCATTAGGGTTAGTTGGGCAACCAACTTCCCAGGGTCATAACTTGGTCATATTATCTTTGTTTGGCATATATGGTACCTTGTTGCCATGTTGGAAAGGTCTCTTCAAGTACTACAGGATTTGTGGTAAGCCCATAGATAGCTATAGGCTTGCTGCGGACCTCAAAAAAACACTGTTTAGGGGGTCAAAACTGCTCCGAAAGTTCAAGACCTGAAAAACTGCTAAAAATAGTAAATGCTAAAATAAACAAGGAAACAGAGGAAACTGACTGGAGGTCTAGGTGGAATAGGCAGGTGGCCACCAATATCCACCTAAATTAGTCCTCTCCCCTTAGGAAGCAATGGTCCCCATTGCGTGCAGAGCCTCCATAAGGTGAGGAAATTTTTGTTGAACCTGGTCCCTAGTGAACCACTTGCCTTGGTGAAGGAGTTGACCTGCTTTGACAACTCAATATAGCTAGATCCTCTGATGGCGAGTGTTCTTGATCTACGTGTCCATGAGTTGATCAGTTGTGGCCTGTTCCATGCAGCCTGGGTTGAGCTCCGCTAATGTGAGTTGTTCTGCAATATCGGATGTGTCCAACAATGGTGGAAAGTATGGCCGAAGGCGGTCTACATTGAACACTGGGTGCAAACCAAGAAACGATGGAATATTGAGCTTGAAAGCATTTTCCACTACAGCCTTGGTGATGGTGTACGACCCATATCAGAGCGGGCAAAGCTTGTGGTGGGGTCTAATGAGGCACTCCTACAAATGTAGCCAAACTTTGTCGCCCACTTGGAACTTGTGCGTCACTCGATGTTGATCATGACATTGCTTGTACATAGCATTGGTTCTATCCAATATATCATGGACTTGTTGGCGGATGTGTTAAATGCGCTCAATGAAGTTGTTAGCCCTGTCGGCTTTGGACTGGATGTGAGTCAAATCTTCCTGAATAGCTGCAAATGGTATGGCCACATCAATGGGACATAATGGCTGAAATCCCAGCCCTACATGAAAGGGGCTATGGCCTGTTGAGCTATGGAGAGCTCAGTTGTAGTTGTGTTGGACATAGGGGAGGCTTTCATCCCATGTGCGTTGATGCTTCGTGTTGTATATGCGCAGAAAGTGTACGATCATTGTGTTGACGAGCTCTGTTTGGCCATCATTTTGGGGGTGGAACGTCATGGACTTAGTAAGTCTGGTATCCAACATCGACCAAAGACTTGACCAAAATGCACTTAGGAATCTGCTATCCCGGTTGGAGATAATGGACTGTGGGATCCCAAAGTGTACCCACACTCGCTCAAACAAGAGCTTAGTAGTGGCCTCTGTTGTGATACTCTTCTTGCAGGTCGACATGATGGCCATCTTAGAGAATTTGTCGACGACCACGAAAATACAATTGTTGTCGTGCTTAGTAGAAGGAAGGCCCGACATGTAATCCATGGAGATGGATTCCCAAGGTCGACTAGGAGTAGGTAGAGGAGTATATAGGCCTTGCTTCTTGATGGTTGGTTTGGCAATGGCACAGGCGGTGCAGGATCTAATGCACTTCCCAACATTCTGACGAAGTTTTGACCAATAAAAATATTTCTGCAATACTGCCACTGTTTTCTCTACTCCGAATATCCAGCAACCCGACTGAAATGCGCCTCCCAAATCATCTTGGCACGCTCGCTTGAAGGAACACAGATGTGTCCCAGGCGGCATAACAGTGCATCTTGAAGGTGAAAAGTTGGAACTTGCTTCCCTTCCATGAGTGTCTGGTATGTGCTACCAAATTCTGGATCGCTCTAGTGAAGATGCGGCTGCTCTGAAGTCTCGTGCCCACGAGTCGAGCACAGTGATCAGCGCCATGACTAGTGGTCGACTAAGGCAGTCTGCAACATTATTGGTGCTGCCCTTCTTGTACTTAATGTTTAAATGGAACTGTTGCAGGTAGATGGACCATTTCTGATGGCAATCATTCTGTAACTTCCCTTGTATTTGTATGAACTGCAGGGGTCGGTGGTCTATGTGGATGATTGTTTCCTTCTCTAGAATGTAATGCTTCCATTAACAACAGACCTGCACAATGGAATACATTTCTTTGTCGTAAGTGGGATACTTTCGAACTGTCTGAAAGTGTCTCACTACGGTAAGCCATTGGATTCCCCTGCTTAGTAAGAACTGTACCAATAGCATAGTTAGAGGCGTCTGTCTCAATCTCAAATGGTTGCTGCAAGTCTGGTAATGTGAGCACTGGTGCAGAGCAGAGGTGATGCTTCAACTCAGAAAACGCCTTCTATTGGGTTTCAAACCAAAAAAACTTTGCTTTTGCTCCACCCTTGGTGACTTGACTTAAAGGCCAAGTGATATGAGAGAACCCCAACATGAACCTGTGGTAGAAATTGGCAAGACCTAGAAAGCTGCGGAGCTCTATTAGAGTGGTTGGGGTTGGCCAATCCCGAATGACTTGTATCTTGGTTGGGACCACATGCACGCCCTTCTCATCAATGACGTACCCCAGATATTAAACCTGGGTCATGCCAAAAGTGCATTTCTCCAAATTGGCACACAACTTGTGTTGTCGCAAGGTTTGAAGAACTTGTCGAATATGGTGGAGGTGCTCTTCCCAACTCTGGTTGAAGATCAAGATGTCATCTAAATACATCACCATGAATGCATTGGATAAGGGTTGCAAGATGTCATCCATCAATCTCATGAAGGTTGCGGGGGCATTCATTAACCCAAAAGGCATGACCAACCATTCGAAAGGGCCCTCCTTGGATTTGAAGGCAGTGTTCCACACATCGGAGGGTTCAATAGGCACTCGATGATAACCGTAATTCAAGTCAATCTTGTTGAAATATTTGGCCCCCTTGAGATGGTCTAAAAGGTCATCAATCCATGGAATTGGGTACCTATTCCGGACAGTGATCTTGTTCAACGCTTGATAGTCAATATAGAGTATCTAGGTCCCGTCCTTCTTCTGTACCAATACAATCAGGTTCGCACAAGGTGATGAGCTTGGCTTGATGTACCCTTTCTGCGACAACTCCTGAATCTGCCTCTTGATCTCATTGTTTTCTAGATCAGAGCGTCGATAGATCGGTCCATTGGGTAGCAGTGATCCTAGCCCCAGGGTCAGATCGATAGAGTGTTTGACCTGACAGTGCAGAGGTACCCCTGTAGGTGAGACGAAAATGTCCTTGTGCTCCTCCATGACCTTGTCCATTTGTTGTCGCTGTGCAGAGGAGCCCTGTCTGGAAGTCGTGGCCACAAACTTCTTGCCCTAAAGGCAAATCATAAGGAAAACAAATTTCATGGTCTAGGAAATGATCTTATTACATTGCTTTGAAATGATCAAAGAGATGGCAGTAGGCGGGGCTACCTCTAGTATCATGTACAACTTATTTCCCAAAGTAATAATCATAGAGCGAGGTCTAGACTCATATACAACATGTCGCTTCCACAAGTATGGTTGTCCTAATAATACATCACAAATTTCAAAAGGAGCAACATCACATAGTACCTCATCCATGAAGGGCTTGATGCTGTAGGGATGGCAACACTACTAGATGACGCAGAGATCTCGTCCTTGGTGAAGCCACCTGATGACATACTCACTTGTGTTGTGAGTGGATCTCTTATGGAAATCACACCATTTTCCCATGTCCTTTGTCTTCGTGGTGTTGTTCTTTGCTTGCGGCTTCGGCAGGTTGTCCTAGGTTGTCCTGCCTTGGCTTTGGCCTTTGCTCTGTGGTTTGGGGGCGCCTTTTCCTTGCTTCGGATTCGCAAATCCAAAGTCTTGCTTCTTTTGTTTAAATTTCTGCTCAATCTTGATAGTGTATCGGTATGTCGTGCTGAGCGAAGAGATGTCCAAGAACTCCATCTCATCCTGGATGTACTTGTGTAGACAGCCACGGTACTTGAGTACCAAATGCCACTTAGAATCCTTGATACCCAACTTCATGCGGAGGGTATGGAAAACATTTGTGAACTCCAACACATCTTGATCCCATCCCTGCCGTAGTGTGGTCTACCTTATGTATTTATCTTCATAGCTCCTGACAAGGTAATATTGTTCCTTGATGGCGTCTCGGAAAGAATCCCAAGTGGGCGTGACTGAAAATAGTGAGGATTCCCTCTTGTCCTTTTGTTCACAGTAGGTTTCCCACCAGTCCTTGACGTGTGGGGTAGCTTTGAGAAGTGCAAAAGTAATCCTTTCCCGATTGGAAAAGTCATGAATTGAAAAATATCCTTCCAACAGATTCAACCATTTATTTACGGCGTCTGCATCTATCTGGCCCTCAAATATGGGAATATCAAAGTTAACTTGTACCTTAAAAGGAGTGGCACCTCCAGAGTGGTTGCTAGATGAAGACGTGTCACCTGTGGGTAGTTGTTGGAGGATCTGGGCAAAGTTATCCATCATCGCGTTTCTTTGTTGCTCAAGAGCTTCTTCGAGCAATATTTTGAAAGGACCTCCTACCCCCTCGTCTTTCTTTTCTTCTGCCATGGGAGGCTGTTGGGGTTTGTGAGGCTGGTCTTGCAAAGGTTCAACCAGTTCAAGCCCTAACTCCTTATACCTTGACCTTGTTGGAGACATGCAAAGAAAAATAGAAAAAGAGCAGACTGTTCTGATACCACTGATCAGAACTTAAATAGGAACACAACAAATTATAGATATAACCATAGATACAGAAATGCAGCAAAAATAACACTTCATTTCATTAATATCAAAATACTGAAATATGCTTACAAACATAATGGAAATAAACTAGCTCAAATGATGGTAGCTTATCTCTGAGAAGAGATGTGGCAGCTACATGCCTCTGAACTATGTTACAATGAGGGTCAAGGGCCTATTTATTATTGAACAACAAAGGAAAACCCTAAACAACCAAAACCCTAACCCCAGGAGATGTAATGCCAAGAGTTTGTGGGCCCCGTTAGGGTTAGTTGGGACGCCGACTTCCTGGGGTCGTAACTTGGTCATATTATCTATGTTCGGCGTGTACGATACCTTGTTGGAATGGTTTCTTCAAGTATACAGGATTTGCGGTAGGCCTATGGCTACGGAACTACTGTGGACCTTAAAAAAGCGTCGTTTAGGGGGTCATAACTACTCTAGAAGTTCAAGACTTGAAAAACTGCTAAAAATAGTAAATGCTGAAATAAACAAGGAAACAGAGGAAACTGACTGGAGGTCTAGGTGGAATAGGCTGGTGGCCACCAATATCCACCTGGATTAGGGTTATAGGAGGGACACTACTTGGGAAACTTGGATTGAAGTAGCATGTCCATAACCTTTCCATACTTACCACTCTTCACCATCCCGCTGATTTCACATCCATCATTCGGGTTTGCTGTCATTAGTTCATTGGGATTGGTACCTTCATATCCTCATCTTTGAGTAAAGGATGGAAACTTTGCCCTAGAGGTTGATGTAGCCAAAAGAAAGGTAAAAGCATAAAGTGGCCACAATGAAAGAGAAAGAAAAGTTAAAATGCAATAGATGGTTGGGACATTAATTAGCATGTGGGAAAAAGCCTATCAGGAGCTCTACTCCCCTCATTAACCATCACCCAATTCCTAAGCACTTGATGCTGCATCACATAATAATGAACCCTTGCATCTCCCAACCCTGGCGAGCGACATGTTGACTCATCGATAAGGGGTAAATCAATGTTATATCATTAAAAGCAAGTTGGGACACCTAAGCTATGCTCCTCATCAAAGCATTATCAAAAGGAAGTAAAAGGTGCACCAAAGAGGTGACAAAAGTAGGCCAAGGAAAGGGGTAACTCATGCCTCCATGATAGTTCCCTCCATACATCTATACACTCAAGATGATGGACCTCCAAATGGTGCCATGGCCATGACACCTTGCCATGAAGCATTTCCCCTCCATTGCCACATTATTGCAAACACCTATGAATTGAAGGGTTGACCTAAGAAATGTCACCTTCCCTTAGGGTCTGGAAGCACCTAATAGGGTTGACCATCTAGCCATCCCTAACAAGGTAGGGAACACTTTTATGGGACTTAGTCTAGTTAGATATTTGAAGGTGATCCCATTTTGGTCTTATTGTGCCCTTAATAATTATGTATGGTCCTGTAATGCCCACTATCTCATGAGTTGGAGCCATGGTTTCCACTTGCCTAGTTATCTCCTATAGGCTAGCGAGAAGGAAAAATTTATCTAGGAGATCCATGGAAAATTTACCCAATTTTGATATTACTAAATAAAAAGGGTAAATAATAAATAACAAAAAGGGGCAAAAGTATTTTTATTAGAAAAGGGGAAAAAGTCACTTAGGAGGGAAAAAGTGACTTCTTCAATAAAATAATGTTAAAAGAAGATCTAGAAGCTTGGAGAAGTCTTAATGAAAGATTATAAAAGGAGGATGGAGCTCAATGGTTGATTGTTCCAATCTATCATATCTTATTGTCATTGGTGAGAAGCTCAAGCGAGTTTCTATCTCAAGGGTTTCAAGCGAAATCCTCACGCTAGTTTCAATGGATCTCTTGCCACCCTAGCTAGATCTCTTCCTTCTTCAGTGGACACTATTTGTTGTTGGAAAATCATAAAGGCAGAAAGATTTTCTATTTTTGATAATTACTTATGATATTGTTTAATTCTTATTTACTTCTTTAGGTCTTCTTTTACTTCTATTCATCAAGCAACTATCAAAATAGTAAATGCATAAAGATCAAGGACACAAGATGTAGGCTCTTAGCTAGGGTAAAAACCCTCCTTGAGGTGAAAACTGAAAAATCTCTTTTCTTCTTCAAGAACCAAATCAAATGAGACAAGCAAGACCAAAACTTTTCTCCATCCATCAAACCAACCTCCCATGAAGACAAGTTAACTTTTGGCTCATTTCTTCACAAGTCAATATCTATCAGCTCTTCATGATCAAGTGTGAACTAGGGTCTCGACCCTTTCTGCAGTCCTATACTTTCGGCGCTGTCGTTGGTCTGTACTTTTGGCACTGTAACAAACTTGTAGTAAAAAGGCGGAATTTTGGTTTTCTTGTGATTAGACAAGTGTTCCTTCTCTTTCGCTAGAACTCTCCTTCACGTTTAACCCTCCTCGCATCCCTTTCCTTCGCGAGGTTATTGTAGATCAAAGCTTGCTTGCTATCCCTCCAAACCGGGTCGAATGCATGGGTATAAATAGTAGTTTTAGTGTCCTCGTTTAGCCCGACATGGACAGAAGGAACGACAACTTGATGGAGGTGGAGAAGATGACCGAAAACACATTTACAACAAAGAAAAAAAAAATCTTTCTTTGATACAATGACCCCAAGAGGGTCTATAACATGATAACTTGGGCAATGACTCATGACTGAATCCTAAAAGCCTTTAATGGAGGCTAGACCTAGAAACAAAAATAATATAGCATGAAACCAATGCTTTAAATATTTTTTCTTTTACAATATAATTTCTTTTTTCTTTCTTTTGACAAATACAAAGTAGTTACATCATGACAACAAATACAATTATGAAGACCAATACTAATTACATTTCTCAACACTCCCTCTTAACTAGGGATATATTCATAATTGTTCAACTAATACAAGGTTGACCTCAATTTGAAATGTTTTTAAGAAAAGTAGAATAGCATATGCAATGATAGGGATACCTTCACTGCCAAGGTATCCTCCCAACACGTCAAAGATCCAAGTGTCACGACACTCTTGTCATACACTCATGCAAGGATCTAAGACACTAACATGGACTAAGGTGTTATCCAAGCATCTTCTAATATAGGTACCATCAGGGTTTAGCCCTAACACCAACCCTCAGGCATCTAGGTATCATATCCAAGGTCGGAGCTCCACAAGAACAATGATACCTGTTGAAAAAATGCAACAAGAAAAATCCTAATTTGATTTGTCCTTGAATTAAATTAGGAATTAAATGGTAATTCTAATTCTCATAGCAACTTGTAACAATTAACTAAGTTAAGTTGACTTAGTTGGCTCAGTAAATTCGAGTTGTGAGTCTATCTAGAGTCATGTAGAGTGATCCCTAAATTTTAGGGGCCCAGGTTGATTATTATTGAGTTGTAATTATTTAATTCAGTTAAATTAGTTCTAACTGATGGAAGAACTGTTATGAAAACAGCTCACAAAAAAATAGAAAAGAAAGATCCAACGCCTTAGAATTCAGCGTCTTCGAGGGGGCAACCTCCTTTACATTACACAAATGAACAATTCTTGGATGATACAAATGACAAAACCTCCTTTCTATAGATAGGAGTCTAAGGGGTCACAATATAACCAAAGCCGACCTAACAATAATAATATAAGGGCACAAAAATAACAATAGTGGGCTTCTATGGGGCTCTCCTATATCCAGTCCTTAGCACTTTGGGCCCTGTTGTCTCCAAACATAATGTCAGCAAAAGATAAAGCATCATTACCATATAGAGCTCGAAATGGTGACATACCTATAGACATGTGGTGCGTAGTGTTGTAGCAATATTCACCCAAGTGCAGCCACCGTATCCATGCTCTATGTTGCCCTGTCAAATAGTTACGCAAGTAGCCCTCCATCCAGTTGTTAACTATTTACGTATGTTCGTCTGTCTGAGGGTCGTAATTGGTACTCGGGGTGAGCTCACTACCTACCAACCGAAATAGCTCCTCCCAAAACCCACCCATGAATCTATTGTCCTGGTCACTAACAATGGTCTTTCAGAGACCAGCCAAAACACCTCCTTGAGAAACAATTCAGCCACCTATGAGGCCAAGTACCGAGCTGGAATGGAAAAGAAGTGAGTGTACTTTGTCAAGCGATCCACCATGACATAGATGTAGTCTCTGCCCTGTTCTGTGGGCATCCCGGTAATAAAATCCATTGATATGCTTTCCCATTTCCCCTCTGGAATGGGAAGCGACTACAATAGGCCTGCGAAGTGTCTGCTCTCCCTTGTTCCACTAGCATGTGTCACACTCCCAGATATGCCTCATAACATCATCCTTGAGGCCCTTCCACGCAAAGCGCTCCTTGATGGTCTGATATGTCTTTGTGAACCTCTGATGCCCTACTAATGGTGAACCATGAGCAGCCCATAAAATCTTCTCCCTCAGCGGAGAGTTGGGTACCAAGTAAATCTAGTCCCGGTAGTAGATCACCTCATTCATCAACCAATACCGATCATCTGTCACCAATCCATCAAGGACCTCACATGCAAACTTGTCCTTGGAGTACTCAACTAGTAACTGCGCCCTCCAGTCCAGGGCGATGCTCATCAAGGACAAAGTGGTCGTCTCCTAGACAACGCATCAGCCACTACATTGTGCTTCCCTTTGACATACTCAATGTTAAATTCATGCGCCTGTAGTTTTCTCAGCCACTTCTGCTGCCTCTCCTATAGTTGTTTCTACTCCAAAAAGAACCTGAGGCTATTGTGATTGGTCTTGACCTTAAACCTGTTCCCCACTAAGTACTGCCTGAACTTGGCCAATGCATGCATGATGGCCAACATCTCCTTATCATAGATGGAGTAAAGTAGCTCATGGGGCAGTAGCTTCCCACTCTCAAATGCTATTGGGTGCCCTCCTTGCATCAAAACAGCCCCCACACCCACTCTTGATGCATCACACTCCAACACGAAAGGCTAGGTGAAGTCAGGAAGTGCCAACACCAGACAACTACTCATGACCTCCTTGAGGTGATCAAATGCCTCCTACGTTGTAGTAGTCCACTCAAAGGCCCCCTGTTAGGTCCCTATAATATTAGTGATTACCCCATTACTATTGTAGTTGTATCCCTTATTAATATTGTTGTGCCCCTATTGTCCCCATATTGTTATTATTGTGCCCCATAGAATCCCTCTATTGTTAGGTCAACTGGGTTATATTGTGACTCCTCAGACTCCTATATATAGAAGGGAGGTTTTGTCATTTGAATCATCCAAGAATTGTTCATTGGTGTAATGTAAAGGAGGGTGGCCCCTCTAAGAGGTTGAATTCTAAGGCGTTCAACTATCTTTTCTATCTTTTTGTGAGTTGGTTTCATAACATTTAGTATTAGAGCTTTGGATTCTAGGGTTTCACTGCTCCAAATAGGTCTTCGTGGCATTTTCGCTATAACTTTTTTTCTGCGACGTTTTAGAAGCTAAAAAAAAACCCATTTGAAACGAAATTACACTGAACCTCGGGTTTGAATTTCAGAGCTTTTCGCACTATATTTGCGGAGATATGATCTGAGTAAGTTGGTCATTTTGCAAACACGTGAATTACACTCCAAACAGGTGACCTGGGGAAAATCGTCATAACTCTCTCTGAGCATCGGATTGAAATTTCGTAAGAAGGTACAGAAAGAGGACGGACTATAGTTTCTTCTATATATTTTTCAGAGCCAAAGGTCGAAACAATGACTCGTGGCACGTCATACAAGTTCGCTCTACTGAACTAGTCTATAATCAGGTCACTGTTGGAGATTTGGCATAACTCTTCCCTAGAGAATCCAATTTGGATCAGATTGGTAGCATTGGAAAGAGGACGCAGAGGGCTACCGCAGGTCGCAATTTCAGAACTGGATGATCCGAAATTACAGAGATACATCAGATTCAATATCAAGCTCCTACAAAGTGAA